>JAIUZE010032550.1:0-18416 GCA_022085475.1 Heliosperma pusillum | reverse complement strand
GGCTAGTAAGCTTCATTCTTCTTTCATTTTTCCTTTCTTCCCATTAAGCATCTCGTTGCATGTTTAGTCTTTGTGCTCACATTGAGGACAATGTGATGTTTAGCTTGGGGGAGGGATTGCATTTTCCCATTTTGCATTTTAGTTCATTTTTCAACTTTTTGAATAAAAGAGAAAGAGACGATCTTTGATAAAAATTTTTGAACACAATTGAATGCTTTTCATGCATTGCTTTCTTGTTTATTATGCTATCATGCTACATTTCCCAAACTTAGAGCTTTCAAAAGATAATGATTCAATATTTATTGAATTGTGCATACATGGGGAAGTCTTGTACACAGTAGGCATGGAATGAATCTATAGATGAGTACGCTTGATCTTGACATTTGGCAAGTTACATATATTGTAAGGTAGAACCTTCTTAGGCTGGTACATCTATACCCAGTCTCATCTAGGTGTGTGTAGTTCTCCTTGTAATGTGTGTCATGTCAAAACGCATAAGTATGGTTCTCATTTCATTTCTATAAGCATTGCATTCATGATTCACTAAGATTTGAAGTCTTTTTCACTTTGAATTACACCTCAAAATTAGCCCCTTCATACAAATGCTTCACAAAAATAATAGCTACAAATAAAAACTGCCTACCTTTTGAGCTAGTAGCTAGACTATGGTGTATGGGTGCTCTTTTGAGAAGATTTGTTCTTATCTGTCAAAGTGAATTTGGAAAACGAAAAGTTCAAGAAGTGAAGTTATGTTCGAAAGAAAAAAAGAAAAAAAAAAAGAAGAAAAATTGAAAAAGAAAAAGAAATAAAGAAAAAGAAATAAGAGAAGAAGTTGTGAGTATCTCCTCAAAATGTCAAATCAATAGAAGGAGTTTACCCTTGTGTTTCGTAAGCCAATCAGTTTTTTCTGGCTTCATTTTCCGTCTTCAGGGAAATTGATCGAAAGTTTGGATTGAGTATTCATTTATCATTGGTTAATTGCTAGCTCATTCTAACCTTCACATGACCATAACTATTTGTCCACCTTTCACCCATTTCCCAAAGCCTTCATTTTTTTTCGGCTTCTTTTCTATGTGCATTGTGATCTTTGACTTGTGTTTTGAATTGTTTACCATATTAGACTGCGGACACATTTTCATAAGTCGTAGATAGGTGAGTGTCTCAAAAACATTTACACATAAAGAAATCACCTTTTACATACAATGAGTGTTCGAGTGTGCCGTGAGAGTCCATTTGTCAAAAGATCATGCAAGACCCGAAAAATCTGTAGTGAAATTCTTTGTGCTACGCCGTTATATAAATCTCAGCCATGTTTATGTATCATTCTTGCCCACGTTGCTTTTGGGTTGTGATTCATTATGTTTCCAAAGCTTTACGTTGAGATTTGTTTCCTGATGGTGTAGTAGCCAATGTTTGCAACCTTGTCCTGGTATTGTTTGTTATGTTTGCTTGAGGACAAGCAAAGGTTTAGCTTGGGGGAGTTTGATAAGTGAATATTTGTATGACTTTAACCCCTATTTTAGCTCAGTTTTATATGTCATTTGTGCTTTGTTAAGCCATTTTATGAGCTAATATCGTCTTCTAGGCGAATTCCTGTGTTCTAACCTGTTTTGCAGGGAAAGTGACGTTTCTACGCCCTTTTTCTATATTCCCGAGCATTTGACTAGAACCCGACGATTTGAAGAAGGAAGCTTGACCAAGTGAAAGGCATTTCAAGAAGGTTCACTAATTCGAAAGAGAGGAGTAAAGACAGTTTCGAAGTTGTCGGAAGATCAATCAATTGGGCGAAAGAATTCATCGCTTTACATCAAACCCTATCAACAAACCCGATTGGACAGGTCAAGGGGGATGATGGAAGTCAAGTCAAAGCGAAGGAAGATGAAATGTTAGTCAAATACTTCTAGATGCCCACTTACCCGATCGGGTAAGTGTGTACCCGATCGGGTATCCTTGCTGATCCGAGCATGACGGCTTCAGCCTCCTATTTTTGTCCTATGTGTTTAATGCCCGACCTCTTCTCCACGAAACCCTAATACTATATATAGATGCTCTAGCCCCTCTTCTCATATCACACACATCTACTTCTCATACAACAATCTACATCTAATTCCTTTCTTTTCTTTTCTCTTTAGTTTTTAGTCTTTCTAGTTTAGATCATTTCTTCTTTTGTCTTTTGTTCTTAGTTTATTTCTGTCCTTTTCTTATCAAAACATTAGTTTAGTTCAATAAGAATTTCAATCTTTGTGATCTACTTTGTTGGGTTCAAGAATTGTAATTCAAGGAACGATTATTCTATGCAAGGGATTTCTATTATCGTTATCACTTTCGTTGTTGATCGTCCCTAGGTATTCCTAATTTATCCTTTGCTTATTATCTTTTATTGTTTTCCTTTTGATTGTTATTTTCTATTCATTTAGATTCATTTTCATGTTGTTATAATCGTAGTTTCATTTTTTTTAGATTGTCAAATAGCGTCGTTATTATCGCCTTATAAAGAGTCTTAAATTATTGTCAAAAATCAACTTAACATGTTTATCCTAGTTTTCATTGTTAATATCATCTTAAACATAAACATAATCATGAGTGAGTAGTCACCTTTCTAGGGTGTAGGGTAGCCATGTTGGATTGATTAAAAGATGATAATTGGATAAAAGAAATTGTGCCTTTAAAACATTGTGTCTATGCATGTTTGGACTAAAATGATAGTTGACGATTCCTGATCAAAATCATTGACTAGTATGGAATTCTTTTCCAAAGTAGACATACGAGATTTGAATACACAAAGCATGACATAGTGGATTAAGACCTAGTAAATCGCCTAAATGCCTGCTAGACCATCTGATCTATGATTGTAACGAAGACATCATTCTTACGAACGCGCAATGAATTATTTGCATATCCTAAATCAAATTTCATCAATATGTCAATCTACATGTGTGAACCTATTTCCCCAGATGCTTCTCATTATTGTTAATTCATCATTTGTTTTATTGTTTTCATTTTAGTTTGCTCTTATTTTGTTTTTATTTATGTTCTTTATTAGTTTAGAATCCAAACCCTCAAAACCCAGAAAATCGTTAGATAAAACTCAATTGTGAGACGTTTAACAATCCATAGGAAATACCATCTCCCTGAGGATCAACCCCTACTTCCCTAATTACATTAATTTGTTATTAGCCTAGTCTGGGTAAATTATCTTTGCATCGGGCTTGCGACAGGCTCGATCACATACATGATCGATCCGACGGCAGAAGCATAGGGGATCGATTTCATGCGTTCAACCTCTTCAGGTTCGGTGGGTGATTAAGACTTGCTCAAAAAGATCCCACTACCCATAGGAACAAGACCTCTCTTGGATTTGTCCATGTTGAATCGTCGAAGACTCTTATCCACATAAGATTCCTGACTTAAAGCCAATTTCCTCTTGAATCTATCTCTATAGATCCGGATACCTAATATGCGTTGTGCTTCTCCTAAATCTTTCATTTGAAAATGATTTCCCAACCACCCCTTGACAAAGGTAAGCATTGGTAAATCATTCCCAATGAGAATTATGTCATCTACATACAATATAAGGAAGACAACATTTCTCCCACTAAATCTCATGCATAAACATGGTTCTTCGACACTTTGAGTGAAACCATTTTCTTTTATAACATGATCAAGACGATGGTTCCAACTTCTCGATGCTTGCTTAAGACCATAAATGGATCTCTTAAGCTTGCATACTTTGTTAGGATCTTTTGGATCTACAAAACCCTCGGGTTGTATCATATACACTTCCTCCTCTAAATACCCATTAAGGAAGCCATTTTTGACATCCATTTGCCATATTTCATAGTCATGAAATGCGGCAATCGCTAACATTATCCGAATAGATCTTAGCATGGCTACAAGAGCAAAAATTTCGTCATAGTGAAGACCATGAATTTGAGTGAAACCTTTTGCAACTAGCCTTGCCTTGTAGACATCATCATGTCCTTCTATGCCATTCTTTACTTTAAAAATCCATTTGCATTGAAGAGGTCTTACATCTTTAGGCAAATCAACCAAGTCCCAAACTTGATTTTCATACATAGAATTCATTTCGGATTTCATGGCTTCTAGCCATAAATTGGAATCCGGACTAGAGATGGCAGCTTTGTAGGTCGTGGGTTCATCACTTTCTAAAAGTAACAAGTCAAAATTGTTATTTTCTTCGATAATACCTATGTATCTATCGGGTTGGTGACTAACCCTTCCGGACCTCCTAGATACAGATGGTATAACAACAGAATTAGACGACGAAGGAACATCTTCTAACGTCTTTTCTTCGGTTTGTGGCTCTTGAACTTCGTCAAGTTCAAATTTTCTCCCACTCTGGCTTTTAGAAATATATTCCCTTTCTAAAAAGACAACCTCACTAGACACAAACACTTTGTTTTCTTGAGTTGTGTAGAAGTAGTAACCATGAGAGTTGTTTGGATAACCTACGAAAAATGCACTTTTCGGATCTTGGGGATAGCTTACTGTCGGTCTTTACCTTAACAAAAGCATCGCATCCTCAAATCTTCATATAGGACAAATTTGGGACTTTCCTTTTCCACATCTCATATGGAGTCATTTCTGTTGCTTTGGTCGGGCTTTTATTCAACGATATTATGGCGGTTTGGATTGCAAATCCCCAAAACGAGTCTGGCAACTCGGTTTGACTCATCATAGATCGAACCATATCAAGTAGGGTTCGATTTCTCCTTTCGGCCACACCATTAAGTTGAGGTGTTCCAGGTGGAGTTAGTTGTGATACAATGCCACAATTCTTCAAGTGTGAATCAAATTCATTACTAAGATACTCACCACCACGATCGGATCGTAATGCTTTGATCTTTTTGTTCAATTGGTTTTCTACCTCATTTTGAAATTCCTTGAATTTCTCAAAAGCATCACTTTTATATTTGATTAAGTAAATATACCCATATCTACTTAAATCATATGTGAATGTAATGAAGTAGTCATAATTACCCCTAGCAGAAATAGTCATTGGTCCACACATATCGGTATGTATAAGGCCAAATAGTTCGCTTGCTCGTGTCCCTTTACCACTAAAAGGATTACGAGCCATTTTCCCTAGGAGACAAGATTCGCATATATATACCAAAAGATTGAAAATTAAACGGTTTCATTATACTAGTCGATACTAGTCTTTTGATGCGTGATAAGTGAATATTTGCATGATTTTAACCCCCAATTTAGCTCGGTTTTGTATGTCATTTGTGCTTTGTTAAGACATTTTGTGACACCCTCAAATTTGCGGAAAGAAAAAAAATTATTTAATACATAAAAGAAATACGAGAATACAATACGAAGGTGTCATAACATAAAAAGGTCATTACAAAACGAAAATACTATTATACAAAATAAATCTACAAGACGGGAGACATATCTCCCGTATAAATACGGAAAGAAAAGTGTGTACAATAATATACAAACTATGAACCGAATATAGGTCCAAGGTAAAAACTTCACTCGCTAGCTCGTCCATGTACCCCAAATATGCAACACCACCTGTTCGACCCCATTAAATATAAACACGGAAGCCACAGTCAGTGGGGAGTAACTCCGAGTTCTCCCAGCCACGAAATGTCGAGTTTAATGAAACATGAAAACATAAAAGCAATGTATATAGAGAATACAAAACCTTAACATATATGATATGGTTTTCATGTTATGAAACAGTTAACTAACATATAACCTATCATATGAAAGCTATCATGTGAATTCGATAATAAAATATAACTCGAGGTAGGGAAGCTGGTATGCTGGCTCAGCGGTTACCAAGTAACATGGCCCTGATACACTCAAACCCTACTCAACACGTAATCATGTGAATCAGTTAACAACCGTTAATCCAAACTCTATCAATCCTAGCCGGCTTGCATCTCACCTTCTAGAACTCATAGAATCATACAACCATGAAAGATCAATACGTCTACAAACAGGCATAAGTTCTTAGGACCATCGATAGTAGACTTCTGTAACTCGAGGCTATACCACAAGGTAGGAAAACATCCTAGTCCTAGACTGATCAGACCTAGCGACAATAGCTATTCCGTTCCCCGTCCCATGACATAACCGTCTATGAGAAACTCTACTAGGCGACCCCCTAAGCAGAGATGGCTAGTACTTAAGCTGACTTCAGTCCCAAAACGGATCAGGCAGCCATGCCCCGACTTGGATATAAACCCACCAAGCCGGGACACAAAAGCTATCAAGCAGTGAACTATATACTCGTTAAAGACAGTACGGACCTATCAATGTCATGGTCCAAGCTACTCATTTAGAATTATAATGGTCAAGACGCCATATATCCATAATTCTCTATGGGCACTTAGTCAACACGACACCAACCATATAATCAAAACAGTCACGGGAAAAACATCCTATCATGTGACTATTTGCATATAAATCATAATCAAATATCACATCGCCTCATATCTACTAAGGCTAATTCAATAATTAAATACAACCTTACTTGAAGACAAATCCCCGACCCGAGTCCCGCGACGGGTCATCAGTCAAATCGGGGCTGACTAGATCTTAGTTTGATCAAACCCGTTGGATCAAACCGGCTAGAAACAGAGTCTTTATCACATAGACATAGACATAAAAATCAACATATTCCATACATGTTATTTTATTAACTTCTAACATGTGAATTATTACATTATAACAAAACCCCGTTTGACTTAACTAATATCCAATTAAACTACGATCTCGTCTTATAATTTCTAACATGTGAGAAATAATAATTTAATGAAAAACCTTTTAATTAAAATATTTTACTTATTAATATTTCTCGCTTGCTAATTATTACAAAACACGATAAAAATGACGATAACTCAAAAACCGTCACGAGTCCCAAGGTGGGACCCACGGGCTGAAATGGGCCGGACCCAATATGGGCCTGGATGGGCCCACGGGCTGTTTTGGCTTCAAAAAGGCTGTTTTGCTTTAATTTTTCTAAAACCGTTTTCTAATATTTTCCCGCATGCTTAACATAATTAAAACCCGTCAAAACCACAACCAATCAATCAAACATCGACACAACCCAAAGACCAAAACCCGGACCCACCTTGACCAACCCAGACCGGGTCTGAACCGGCCTGGACCGGTCTGGTTTGGACCCGGTTTTTGCCCCTTTCTCGGTTCAATCATCATTCACTCCAAATCAATTCCAAACTTGTTTTTAATCACCAAACAACCATTTTAACAAACATCCATACAAAATCATAACTTATTAAAATCATCAAAATTTGTCAAGAACACTACACTTGTTAAAATTTCATAAACAACATAAAAATCATAACTTGTTAAAAATCATCAAAATTCATCAAGAACAACAAATCAACATAAAAATTCACTACAACTTAAAAATCATCAAGAACAATAATACAACATAAAAATTCCATACAACATAAAAATCATCAAAAATCATAAAACAACATAAAAATCACTACCTAACATATTACTAACTAAAAATCCATAAATCATAAAACATGAACCAAAAATAAAGATGAACCAAAATCAAAATAAATAAAACTAAAGGCTATGTTACTAACTCAAATCCTAAATAACCATAACATGAATCATAAACTAAAAGCTAAAGGCTATGTGACATTAATTCGTCGAGTAAAACGGAATCGTTACCTTAGCTAGCCAAAATCACTTAGCACAAAATAATAAGAAGTAATAATTAATAAAACCCTTCTACTAGTCTTCACCCAAAATATAAGAGTCTCCAAATTCGTCTTCAAACTCTTCCCCTATAAGAAATAACAAGAAAAACAATTATTAGACCTTAAACTTAATTTTCCATAATTAAATGTTGAAAACGATCTTGACGGAATTGAAAATAAACCGTACTAGAAGATGGAGAGCGAAGAGGAGATCCTAGAAATATAAATTAAGAAGGATTTAATTAAGAAATGAAGGATTTATGGAGGTTTTGCTCAAGAACGATGAAGAACTAAAGATGAACGATGAAGAACGCGAAGAACGATTAAATAAAGTGAGGTTTTGATCTTATTTTGATTAGTTGTAAAATGAAAAGTTGTTTGTGAGTCATATGGGGTGTGTGTGTGCCGTGTGTTTATAGACACATAAAGGTGTCGAGTTTTGAAATTGTTGTTCCGTAATTGACTCGCGTTTAATAATTATTTTACGGTTAAACGATTAAATATAATTAACGATATTAAGTTAATTAGATTAAATATCAAGATATTAAGATATTGTATTCAAAAGTAATGAAATATCAAGTCCTATTAGAGGACTTTTTGAACCGTGTGGAATGGTGAGAAAACGGGTCTGATTTCGAGCGTTTTGCGTAATTTTCGTTAATTGATCGATAAAGCAAATAGTGATCTAGATATTATGATATTGTAATCAAAAGTAATAAAAATATCAAGGCTATTAGAGGACTTTAAGGAGCCGTGTGGTTTGAGGTGATTCGGGTCTGTTTTTGCTCGTTTTGCGTAATCTCCGTTGACGGATCGATTTAAAGTAACAAATATCTAAGATATGTCTTATTTTATCGCATAATTTTAAAATATCCAAGTCGTGAGTGGGAAAACGATGACATGGCCGCGTGACTAATGCCAAAAGTGAGTTCGATTTTGTGCGCGCTTTACGATGCGTCGGGGAATAGTTAAATGACGTTCGGTTTAAAACCGTCAACGTTATTCTTTTAAATCCGAATAAATTCAAAATACTTATATTAAATTATGATAAATCTTAATAAATGATCTAAATAAAAATAAATCAAAAATAAATATTAGTTTTTTTTAAATTAAAATGTTCAGTCTTCAAACTTATAAGGCGAGTCGGGAAAAGTCAACGAAAGTCAAAGTCGACTTAAAAGTCAAGAAAAGTCAAAGATGACTTAAAAGTCAAGAAAAGTTTATGACGACTTAAAAGTCAAGAAAAGTCAATGACGACTTAAAAAAGTCAAGAAAAAGTCAAAGACGACTTAAAAGTCAAGAAAAGTCAAAGATGACTAAAAACGGTCTTTTCATGAAATCTCTCAGAAATTCCAAATACGAACGCGGAATTTCAAAATACGACTCGAAACAATAAATTCTATTTTAAAAACTTAAGTCTGCTGAAAAGTGTTAGTAAATATTTTTACTAGAAAAATTGGGTCCTTTTCGGGTTGTTACAATCACCCCTCCTTTTAAAAAGTTTCGTCCTCGAAACTTAGAAGAAGGAACGTAACATATATGTAGGTCTATTTCAAAGCTGTTAAAAATATATTTGTAATAAAATACGGGGTCTTATCTACGGAACGGCAGGTTCTCGTCAGCATCAAGAATATCGATAGAAGGTACGTAATCTTCGAATGGTTAAATCGAATAGAAAGAGGAAAGAAAGAAGGAAAGTTACCTCAAGCAAAGAGCTCGGGATATTTAGCTAACATTTTAGCTTCGGGTTCCCAAGTTTCTGATTCGACGTTTCCACAACGCCAAAGAATACGAACTAAAGGTACCACCTTGTTTCGGAGTTGTTTGTTAGCCCTTTCCAGTATACGAATCGGCCTTTCTTCCAAAGCCAAATTAGGTTCCAAGTCCAACACTTCTTCTTGAATAATATGACTCGGATCACTGATATACTTCTTCAATTGCGAAACATGGAACACATCATGAACTTTGCTCAAGTTCGGAGGTAATTCCAGACGATAAGCAAACAGGACCAACTCTTTTAAGCACACGAAACGGTCCAATATATTTAGGACTCAACTTTCCTTTCACTCCAAACCGTTTCACTCCTTTCATTGGTGATACTTTAAGGAATACACGGTCTTCAACATCAAATTCAAGCGGTCGACGACGAACATCGGCATAGGATTTCTGTCTATCTTGAGCGGCTTTCATTCGTTCTCGAATGACTTGAACTTGATCAATTGTTTCGGTCACGATGTCGGGACTCAACATATGATCATCTTGCACTTGATCCCAACAAACCGGACTACGGCATTTCCTACCGTATAAAGCCTCATAAGGTGACATCTTGATAGATGCATGATAACTGTTGTTATAAGAAAATTCCACCAAAGGCAAACTCTTCTCCCAAGATGCATGAAAGTCTAAAGCACAAGATCGAAGAAGATCCTCCAAGGTTTGGATCGTTCTCTCAGCTTGACCGTCAGTAGCGGCATGAAATGCTGTGCTCATCAACAATTTACTACCCATGGCTTCTTGCAACGCTGTCCAGAATCGGGAACAGAATCTCGGATCACGATCTGAAACTATACTTTTAGGCACTCCATGATAACGCACTATCTCATCCACATAAGCACGGGCTAAGATATCTATACTCCAAGTTTCTTTGATAGGCACGAATCTAGCACACTTGGTCAGACGGTCTACAATAACCCAGATGCCATTCTTTCCACTAGAAGTAGTAGGTAAGGCCATCACGAAGTCCATAGAAATAGACTCCCATTTCCACAGAGGAATCTCCAAAGGTTGCAGCAAACCTCCGGGTCTTTGATGATCAATCTTCACCTTCTGACAAGTAAGACATCGACTAACATACTCCTTCACTTCAATCTTCATCCTAGGCCACCAGAATTGTGGTCTCAAATCTTTATACATTTTGTCGCCACCCGGATGAATAGAATAAGGAGAAAGGTGAGCTTCATCAAGTATTCTCTTCCTCAACTCGGCACTTCTCGGAACATACATTCGACCATGGTAACGAAGGTAGCCATCATTATCCACCACACAATCCTTTGCTTGCCCAAGTGATATTTTTGCTCGAATGGCGATAAAAGTAGCATCCTCCGGTAAACAAGTACGAATCTCACGATAAAAATCAGGTTCCGCGGTCAAAGCACCAAGATAATCAAATCCTTTCCCAACGAACTGTATCTGAAGCTTCTGAAACTCGGTTACCAGCTCATCGGGTAAAGTACCAAGAGCATTTAATGAATGACTAGTCTTTCTACTCAAAGCATCTGCCACGACATTTGCTTTTCCCTCGTGATAAATCAACTCAGCATCATAATCATTCACTAACTCCAACCATCTTCTCTGCCTCATGTTCAATTCCTTCTGAGTAAAAATGCACCTCAAGCTCTTATGATCGGTGTAAATTCGGCAATGAACTCCAATAAGATAATGTCTCCAAGTTTTCAAGGCATGTACTACAGCTGCTAACTCAAGATCATGAGTCGGGTAATTCACTTCATGAACCCTGAGTTGTCGAGAAGCATAAGCAATAACCTTTCTATTCTGCATCAAGACACATCCCAAACCATGCTTTGAAGCATCACAATAAACATCATAATCGGCTTCATCATCTGGTAAAGTTAGAACCGGTGCGGTAGTCAATCTCTTCTTCAATTCTAAGAAGGCAATTTCACATTCATCAGTCCAAATATACTTTGCTTCCTTCTTTAGCAATTGAGTCATCGGTCTTGCTAATTTGGAGAAATCTTTCACAAACCGACGATAATAACCCGCTAAACCAAGGAAACTCCGTATCTCGGACACATTTTTCGGACTTTTCCAATCCACAACCGCCTCAATTTTAGCTGGATCGACCATAACACCGTCTTTGGAAATGACATGACCAAGGAAAGATACCTCGGGCAACCAGAATTCACATTTGGAGAACTTAGCATACCACTTTTGGCGTCGAAGAACGCTCAAAATGGTTCGAAGATGAATAGCATGTTCTTCCTTAGATTTTGAAAAGATCAGAATGTCATCAATGAATACCACCACACATTTATCAAGATACTCCCGGAAGGTACGATTCATCTGATCCATGAATATAGCTGGAGCGTTAGTCAAACCGAATGGCATCACATTGAATTCGAAATGACCATACCTCGAGCTGAAAGCAGTCTTCGGAATATCTGCTTCCCGAACGGGAATCTGATGATAACCCGATCTAAGATCAATTTTAGAGAAAGTAGAAGCACCCCGTAACTGGTCAAAAAGATCATTGATACGAGGAAGAGGATATTTGTTTTTGATGGTGACTCGGTTCAATTCACGATAATCGATGCACATACGCATTGAACCGTCTTTCTTCTTGACAAATAGTACGGGCGCACCCCAAGGAGAAGAACTACGCCTTATGAAGCCTTTCTCAATCAAATCATCGAGTTGGATTCTCAACTCTTTCAACTCAGAAGGCGCCATACGATAAGGAGCTTTGGCAATTGGTCCAGTTCCAGGAACTAGATCAATAGAAGATTCAACATCCCTTTCAGGAGCAATCCCGGGTAATTCATCGGGAAATACATCGGGAAATTCCCGAACAATAGGAACATCCTTTAAAGAAGGAAGAGAAGAATCGGAAGTAGTCACTACACATAGAAATGCTTGATGACCCTTCTTCAAAACGTTCAACATTTTCATAGCGGAAATTAACTTCACACTAGCTTGCTTTCTACCCCCTTGATACGAAATACGAGCACCCAAAGGACTTTTAAGAATAATTTTCTGATCACGGCACTCGAATCGAGCATGATAAGTAGATAACCAATCCATGCCCAAAATAATATCGAACTCTTCAAGAGGAAAACGTAAAAGATTCGCCGGGAAAATAGATCTATTTATGGATATTGGAATGTCGGAATGAAGATAAGAACATGAAAATACTTCTCCGGATGGTAACGATATAGGAGTAGTTTCTCCTACTGAAGCTTTAAGCGGTAACTTATCGGATAGTCTCATGGAAATAAAAGATAAAGAAGCTCCAGTGTCAAATAAAATTAAACACGGTAAATCATAAATCGAGAACATACCCGTCACAATATCGGGTTGGGCATCCGCCTCAGCACGGCTCATAATAAAAATACGACCCTTAGGTCGCCCAGAAATAACCGGTGTAGAAACCGTCTTCTTCCTCTCGGGACATTCATTAAACCTATGCCCCGGTTTTTGACAATGAAAACATAATAGTGGCTTGTTGAAGCAACCAACACCCGGATGAATAGGCCTCTTGCACCGAAAGCACATACGATCTTTAAGATCGTTGTTGTTACTCGGAATAAAGGAACGGTTTCTCTGATTAGCTTGTCCACCCTGGAAGTTTCTCCTCTTGTTTGGAAAAGAGGGAGAAAAGGAAGGTCGAGAGGAAGGATATAAAGGTCTCTTGCCAAAGGCATTAGGAGCAACATAAGAAGCACGAGCGTCCTCGGCAATCTCCCTGATAGAACTCTCCGCCCAGATGGCATCATTATAGATCGAGACAAAGGAAGTGGAACCTCTACTAATCTTCCCCTTTATCTGGGGAGAAAGCTTTCCCAGATAAAAGAAAGCCTTGTCTTCCTCTACCCTAATAAGTCGAGTGGCATAATGAGCCAACTCATTGAACCGGGTAGTAAACTCCTGACCAGAAAGAAGTCCTTGTTTAAAATCCATGAACTCCTTCAACTTTTGTTGTCTCAACTCATCGGGATAAAACCTCGCTTCCAAGAGCTCACGGAAACGAGCCCACCCGAAATTAGGCTCCAACTTAGCGGTAGGACCTGAAAGAGGCCACCACTGATCCGCTTCCTTCTCTAAGAAGTGAGAAGCAAGACGGACTTTGTCCTCTTCAAGGACATCATAAAGGGAAAAGCTCTTTTCCATTTCCCGTAACCACACAGAAAGTTTAACGGGATCAACTTCGCCATCATAGGTTTTGGCTTGACTCCTCGATAGCTGTGAAGCAACCCACGTATAACTCCCGTGTCTATCACGATCAGGAACAGGAATAGGAATCTGATTAGCCTGCTGGTTTTGCTGGTTATGCTGGTTTTGGATAATTACGGTAAGAGCTGCTAAAATAGTGTTGTCAATCCTCGGAGGCATCTTGCAAAATCAAAACACAGATTAGTACTTATCATTTAGCAAGAACAAAGAGACTACAACATAAATCCTAATCTACCCATCTTACCCTTCTATCTCACGGTTTATTATTTCTTAAGGTCAAGTTAGTTATGCAAGGGTACACAAACGTGCGTCGGGAGCAAAATAGCTCTGATACCAACTGTGACACCCTCAAATTTGCGGAAAGAAAAAAAAAAAAATTATTTAATACATAAAAGAAATACGAGAATACAATACGAAGGTGTCATAACATAAAAAGGTCAATACAAAACGAAAATACTATTATACAAAATAAATCTACAAGACGGGAGACATATCTCCCGTATAAATACGGAAATAAAAGTGTGTACAATAATATACAAACTATGAACCGAATATAGGTCCAAGGTGAAAACTTCACTCGCTAGCTCGTCCATGTACCCCAAATATGCAACACCACCTGTTCGACCGCATTAAATATAAACACGGAAGCCACAGTCAGTGGGGAGTAACTCCGAGTTCTCCCAGCCACGAAATGTCGAGTTTAATGAAACATGAAAAACATAAAAGCAATGTATATAGAGAATACAAAACCTTAACCTATATGATATGGTTTTCATGTTATGAAACAGTTAACTAACATATAACCTATCATATGAAAACTATCATGTGAATCTGATAATAAAATATAACTCGAGGTAGGGAAAGCGAACCCGCACGTATGCTGGACACATCAGCAGGTGGGAGGAGACCAAATGTAGACGACGCAATGGACCTTACCGTCACACTCAAACCCTAATCAACCCGTAATCATGTGAATCAGTTAACAACCGTTAATCCAAACTCTATCAATCCTAGCCGGCTTGCATCTCACCTTCTAGAACTCATAGAATCATACATACATGAAAGACCAATCCTTCTACAAACAGGCATAAGTTCTTAGCACAGTCAATAGTCGACTTCTGTAACTCGAGGCTATACCACAAGGTAGGAAAACATCCTGTCCTAGACTGATCAGCACTAGCGACAACAGCGATTCCGTCCCCGTCCCGACATAACCGTCTATGAGAAAACCTCTTAATAGGGACCCCTAGTGCAGAGATGGCTAGTACTTAAGCTGACTCCAGTCCCCAAAAACGAGATCAGGCAGCCATGCCCCCACTTGGGGATAAGCCCCCCAGGCCCGGGACACAAACGCTATCAGTGGCGAACATATACTCGTTAAAGATAGTACGTGCCTATCAATGTCATGGTCCAAGCTACTCATTTAGAATTATAATGGTCAAGACGCCATATATCCATAATTCTCTATGGGCACTTAGTCAACACGACACCAACCATATAATCAAAACAGTCACGGGAAAAACATCCTATCATGTGACTATTTGCATATAAATCCTAATCAAATATCATATCGCCTCATATCTACTAAGGCTAATTCATTAATTAAATACAACCATACTTGAAGACAAATCCCCGACCCGAGTCCCGCGACGTGTCATCAGTCAAATCGGGGCTGACTAGATCTTAGTTTGACCAAACCCGTTGGATCAAACCGGCTAGAAACAGAGTCTTTATCACATAGACATAGACATAAAAGTCAACATATTCATTACATGTTATTAAAAAAAACTTCTAACATGTGAATTAATAAATCTTACGTAACCCCGCTTGACTTAAAGGATATCAAATTAAATCACGATCTCGTCTTATAATTTCTAACATGTGAGAAATAATAATTTTATGAAAAACATTTTTAATTAAATATTTTACTTATTAACATTTCTCACTTGCTAAATATTACAAAACCCGATAAAAATGACGATAACTCAAAAACCGACACGAGTCCCAAGGTGGGACCCACGGGCTGAAATGGGCCGGACCCAATATGGGCCTGGATGGGCCCACGGGCTGTTTTGGCTTCAAAAAGGCTGTTTTGCTTTAATTTTTCTAAAACCGTTTTCTAATATTTTCCCGCATGCTTAACATAATTAAAACCCGTCAAAACAACAATTAAACAACCAAACATCGACACAACCAAAAGACCAAAACCCGGACCCACCTTGACCAACCCAGACCGGGTCTGAACCGGCCTGGACCGGTCTGGTTTGGACCCGGTTCTTGCCCCTTTCTCGGTTCAATCATCATTCACTCCAAATCAATTCCAAACTTGTTTTTAATCATCAAACAACCATTTTAACAAACATCCATACAAAATCATAACTTATTAAAATCATCAAAATTTGTCAAGAACACTACACTTGTTAAAATTTCATAAACAACATAAAAATCATAACTTGTTAAAAATCATCAAAATTCATCAAGAACAACAAATCAACATAAAAATTCACTACAACTTAAAAATCATCAAGAACAATAATACAACATAAAAATTCCATACAACATAAAAATCATCAAAAATCATAAAACAACATAAAAATCACTACCTAACATATTACTAACTAAAAATCCATAAATCATAAAACATGAACCAAAAATAAAGATGAACCAAAAATCAAAATAAATAAAACTAAAGGCTATGTTACTAACTCAAATCCTAAATAACCATAACATGAATCATAAACTAAAAGCCATGTGACATTAATTCGTCGAGTAAATCGGAATTGTTACCTTAGCTAGCCAAAATCACTTAGCACAAAAATAATAAGAAGTAATAATTAAGAAACCCTTCTACTAGTCTTCACCCAAAATATAAGAGTCTCCAAATTCGTCTTCAAACTCTTCCCCTATAAGAAATAACAAGAGAAACAATTATTAGAACTTAAACTTAATTTTCCATAATTAATGTTGAAAACGATCTTGACGGAATTGAAATTAAAACATACGTGAAGATGGAGAGCGAAGAGGAGATCCTAGAAATATAAATTAGGAAGGATTTAATTAAGAAATGAAGGATTTATGGAGGTTTTGCTCAAGAACGATGAAGAACTAAAGATGAACGATGAAGAACGCGAAGAACGATTAAATAAAGTGAGGTGTTGATCTTATTTTGATTTGTTGTAAAATGAAAAGTTGTTTGTGAGTCATATGGGGTGTGTGGGTGCCGTGTGTTTATAGACACATAAAGGTGTCGAGTTTTGAAATTGTTGTTCCGTAATTGACTCGCGTTTAATAATTATTTTACGGTTAAACGATTAAATATAATTAACGATATTAAGTTAATTAGATTAAATATCAAGATATTAAGATATTGTATTCAAAAGTAATGAAATATCAAGTCCTATTAGAGGACTTTTGAGCCGTGTGGAATGGTGAGAAAACGGGTCTGATTTCGAGCGTTTTGCGTAATTTTCGGTAATTGATCGATAAAGCGAATAGTGATCTAGATATTATGATATTGTAATCAAAAGTAATCAAAATATCAAGGCTATTAGAGGACTTTAAGGAGCCGTGTGGTTTGAGGTGATTCGGGTCTGTTTTTGCTCGATTTGCGTAATCTCTGTTGACGGATCGATAAAGTAACAAATATCTAAGATATTTGTATTATTTTAATCGAATCAATTAAAGTATCCAATCGTGAGTGGAAAACGATGACATGGCCGCGTGACCCATGCCAAAGTCGAGTTTCGATTTTGTTGCGCGCATTACGATGCGTCGGGAATAGTTAAATGACGTTTGGTTAAAAACCGTAAACGTTATTCTTTAAATTCCGAATAAATTCAAAATAATTATATTAAATTATGATAAATCTTAATATATCTAAATAAAAATAAATCAAAAATATTATTTTTTTAAATAAAATTTCAGTCTTCATACTTATGAGACGAGTCGGGAAAAGTCAACGAAAGTCGAAATCGACTAAAAAGTCGGAAAAAGTCAAAAATGACTTAAAAGTTCAGAAAAGTTTAAGACGACTTTAAAAGTCAAGAAAAGTAATTGACGACTTTAAAAAGTCAAGAAAAAGTCAAAGACGATTTCAAAGTCAAGAAAAGTCAAAGATGACCGAAAACGGTCTTTTCATGAAATCTCTCAAAACTTCCAAATACGAACGCGGAATTTCAAAATACGACTCGGAACAAAAATTCCCATATTAAAAACTTAAGTTCTACTGAAAAGTATCCATAAGCTATTGCTAAACAAATTGGGTACTTTTCGGGTTGTTACAATCACCCCTCCTTTTAAAAAGTTTCGTCCTCGAAATTTTAGAAGAAGGGACGTAACATATATGTAGGTCTATTTCAAAACTGTTAAAAATATATTTGTAATAAAATACGGGGTCTTATCTACGGAACGGCAGGTTCTCGTCAGCATCAAGAATATCGATAGAAGGTACGTAATCTCGAAGGTTTTTAATATCGAATAGAGAAAGGAGGAAAGAAAGAAGCGAAACTTTACCTCAAGCAAAGAGTCGGGATATTTAGCTAACATTTTAGCTTCGGGTTCCCAAGTTTCTGATTCGACGTGTCCACAACGCCAAAGGATACGAACTAAAGGTACCACCTTGTTTCGGAGTTGTTTGTTAGCCCTTTCAAGTATACGAATCGGCCTTTCCTCCAAAGCCAAATTAGGTTCCAAGTCCAACACTTCCTCTTGAATAATATGACTCGGATACAC
>JAIUZE010032549.1:0-12686 GCA_022085475.1 Heliosperma pusillum | reverse complement strand
AAGTAAGCATACAACAAATCAAAGAGCAACCCAAGATGGTAGCCCATAGGATGCTAACAAAATAAAAAGAAAATTATAAAAACTAAAATCTTACATTTCACATAACCATACTCTTTTAACCTCTTCTTGATATTGACCAAAGCCTATTATCTTCCAAAATATCATACCTAAATAGACTTCCATTAAAAGCATTGTACAACCTATGTCCTCATAAAATCGATATCATTACCCATTACATCACATTCTAAATAAGAGCGCTAATCAACCTTTAAAACACTTTGCTCATCAATACCTAGGAATTTCCTAAAGCCAAGGTCTTCTGACAAATCCTTTAGTAACAAGCCTTCAACTACTCAAATGATTCTCCAAACGAGTATAGCACTAAAATCCTCAAATTAATTTTATATACTCCAAGATAATTTTCATTATACCATTATTCTCAACAAATAATACTCGAAAATTCCAAATAATAAATTTATCCCACATTCTAATTTTAACGCATCTAAGTCCACCAATTCGCGTAACAATCATAACACTTACATCTTGCTCTCAAATCATTATTTATCTATTCCATTAATAATTCACTAGTCTAATCATCATATTTATCCAACACATAAATAACCTCAAAACTCAAAATCCTAAGCCTTTCAAATAACGAGCTAACCAACCCAAGGGACACTTCATTTTACTACTGGAATCTCCAATCCATAAAACTTGCACAACTTATCACTTACTTAGAGAAGCATTAACTTATCCTCAGACTTCCGAGTACTCCAAATAATCATTCCCAAAAGCTAGCTCCAAATCCATGATTTTGCATTGACCATACTCATGCAATTCAGACTAATTCCCAATTCCAATAATTCAAATGAAATCATATATAATCCCAAATTCTAATGATTATTACCACAACAAATACTTACCTCTTATTCCAAAATAAAACATCATTAACTAATGACGGCTAAAAAATAATAACACAACAACAAATCAGTTCTATAATAAAATAAGTTAACAAATTGGAAAATAGAAAAGACAGAAAGTCACTCCTTAAAAGCACAACTTCACAAGAGAAAAGTACTATAATTTAATTGAACCGCTTAATTGCTGGAAACCTTGAACTCTCATAGGTAACTCACTTAAGCTTTAACTATGAAATTCCACAACAATATCTATAAGATCATTGACTACTACCATAAGATTAAACATATTCCCACAATCCAATATAAACTGCTCGAAACAATACATTCAATAAAATATTCAATGAAATCCAAAATGAATACGAAATGGTTGACTTTCACATAAAATGCTCATACTCACTAACTAGATCCTCAAAACTAACGGTAGATATTCCATAATACTCTGTCATCACCAACCTACCTCCATCGAACACGGTGAAGGCAAAAGGACTTCCACCAAAATGATTACCTTTAACAAACCTCATAAACGAACTCTAAGATTTTCCTCACCAACTCAAACCTCAAACGAGTTCACTATAAATCACACGAATCTTTTTCCTCAAAGATTGTAAATCCACAACATGATAAGACAGTACCCAAACTTTAAGTTCCATTCTACAATTTGATACACCCATGCTATGCACCTTGAACATCCATAATAACTTATATCCTTCACATCATTAGCCATGATAAACTCCTAAGTTAAACCATCAAATAAGGGATAAGATAAACCTCAAATGTTCCTTAAGAGTCACAATCATGATAAGCACTTCCAATACAGTATCTCCGACCTTTACAAGCTGACTACGGATCCTCAAACAAGTGGCTCGAATGAACTAACTCTATAATATAACTCTTAAGAAATGGGCTATATCCTAGTCTTATCTCATACTACCATATAACAAATTAATCAAATATATAAATAAGACCAAATACGAAAGTGAGTGGAACATAACCATATCATGTTAACACACACTCCACCCATTTCTTAATCATACAGTTACATATGCAAGTAAAGAGAAAATCATGCAGCAAAGCACAAAAAAGGTCCTTACTTGTTTCTACCCATTTACTCTCACTCAATTTAATTAAGCCAATTTAATTTAGTCATTAACTAAGCGAGAGTTGGGAGCGTGTTCGCTCTGATACCAACTGTAACAACCCGGATTTTAAAACAAAAAACAAAAAGAAATACCTTAAGAATAAATAATCCATCAGAGTACAAAGATGAATAGGGTCAAGGTGGCGGAAACACCTGACCAATCCGGATCGATACTTAAACTCAAACTAAACTAATACATTATTAATAATCCTTAACTTAAATAAATTCCTAATTAAATTATTCTTCTCGCCACAAGTCTTTCCAGCACAACATCCAGACAAGCAGCAACCAATTCAACCTGAAAATAGGGGTCGACAATCAGTCGGGAGTAACTAGATGCTCTCCCAGTCATGTTTACAACAGGCTGAATTAATAACAAACTATAACAACTGATAGTAATCATAACAGACATGTGAAGCAATTAATACAATATGACGTGCAATAGAACTTACTATGACATCATCATTACCAAACGAATGCAACTAGACAAACCCCTAGACCATGAGCACTAACTCGACCGAAAGTGACACATGATCCATAGCAATAAAGGCACCAATTAAATAAAAAAGACATAGCGAATAGAATGAACGCCGTTAGAGCGATTAACGAACTACCTCTAACCACTAGAGCGTATAACGAACCGCCTCTAGCTAATGGAGCGTATAACGAACTGCCTCCATCGATGTGGACCGTATAACGAACTGCATCCACTGTGGACCGTATAACGAACTGCATCCACGGTACTATGTATAGCGTATAACCACTGCCTATATGTCTAAGACCTGGCCAGACTCTCGATGCATTAACTATACATCGAACGACACTCGGGGACCAGAGCGTATAACGAACTGCCTCTGATACCCCCCCGAACATAGACCATTAAACCGAATCCCCAAAGAATAGCGTTAGTTCATTCCGATAGCATATAACATATACTATCGTCCTCTATTCAACCAGTAACAAACAAATGCACAGTATAACAAACTGTACAAACCAATGCGTGAACAACGTCACGACCCATCATAGGAATAATATAACTGACTGTCCAACAATGCGTGAACAACGTCACGACTCAAGCCAAGAACAGTATAACCAACTGTCCAGCAATATAGAAATAAGAATAACCAATACGACATGCAAACATAGCGTTATAGTCCAACTGACTATAACACTACACATAAACAAGCAAAGATGACTAAGGTTATAGTATCTTGACCTATAACATTACACCTCAAAGGTCATATTATAGTTCGAGTTACCATAACACCAGACACAAAAGCATATAACATCCAATGTTATAATACATCCAACTATAACCTTCACTTAACCTTAGTGAAGTTATAGTAACTTCAGCTATAACCTTCACTTAACTTTAGTGAAGTTATAGCAACTTCATCTATAACCTTCACTCGACTTTAGTGAAGTTATAGCAACTTAAGCTATAACTTTGGTTAAGCTTGTCAGGTTATAGTATCATCAACTATAACCCTCACTTAACTTCAGCATAGTTATAGTACACCACCTATAACTTTGGTTAAGCTTATCAGGTTATAGTATCATCAACCATAACCTTCACTTAACTTCATCAAAGTTATAGTACACCACCTATAACTTTGGTTAAGCTTATCAGGTTATAGTATCATCAACCATAACCTTCACTTAACTTCATCAAAGTTATAGTACCTTCGGCTATAACTTTCACTCAACTTTAGTGAAGTTATAGCACTTCAAGTTATAACTTTAGACGTGCGAGGTTATAGTATCATCAACTATAACTCTCTTCCATCACGGGTTAGTCCTTTATAACAAATTCACCGAGGGGTCGACTCCACGGTACAAACCGCCATGTCACCACAACGAGTCTTGTTATAGTACACCGCACCATAACGTCACATTCAAAGTTATAACTCAAATAGGTATAATTAGGGTAACTTACATGCAAAGTTATAGCAACTTCAGCTATAACCTCAATGATGTAAACCAAAACCCTAATTTCTCAACATAAGCAAACCCTAGCCTCTCCCACAAGGAGAAGCCAAAACCCTAGGCCACGGCCAACCCTAGGGGCCGCACCTCCAAGACGGCGCTAGGGTTCGCGATTTGAACCCTAGTTCGCGCACCAAATAAATAATTGAAAATAGAATAACAACATAAATATTAAATGCAATTAAACATGTGAATCATAAGCATAAATAACCACACAAACAATTAATCATACAATCAATTATTATACCATGTTAATAATTCACTTTCTATAAACACAATTAAAGGAAAACACCTAGTTACCTTTATTACGCAATAAAGACCGCAAAATAATCTCCATCTTCATAAAAACGCCAATAATAAAGTCCTACCCGAATCCTCCTCCAAAAACACCTAAAAGAAATACATCTTCTTCATATTCTTCTTATTTACAATCAAATATATAAACCCTAAAGGTAGGTCTAAACCCCATACAATAGAGTCCCTTAAAAATATTATGAATTGAATATATTGTAGAGGTAAGAGCCAGGATTGTAAATATATAATTTATATTTGATTTGGATGAATAAAGTTGCATAACAATGGAGTCAAAGGGAGAAGAATGAAAAGAGAGGAAGAAGAAGATGTGGCGTAGGAGACGCACAAAAGGATTGAGCAACCTAGTTGCTTGCTTAAGGTTTCTTTTATAGACGATTAATAAGTGGGCTTTTGACCCATTAGCTCACAAGATGAATTATCCAATTACAAATCAGATTTAGTATAATGAAAACCCTCAAAGAACTTGTATAAGAGACTTAACAATTATATTTAAATAGTCAAATGGTGCGCGGACATTTTAACCCATTCAAATTAGGTAAAAACGGAAAATAACAAAATAGTGACCGCAAGCGTTAAATACGCATTAAATAATTAAACTCGCAAAATAATTATTTTAATAAATAAATTTCCGGATAAAAGTTATTATAAAAACATGGGGTGTTACAATCCTACCCCCTAAAAAGAAGTTTCGTCCTTGAAACTTGAATTTTATAAAAGAAAGCCAAATAAAAGGGCAACAACCGGCTACAAGAAAACTCTTAAACCATAACAACATCAATCGTTGCGCACTCTGATCACTAAAAGCTTCCTGACAAAGGCAAACTCCTATTCCTTAATTTGGACATCATTGCATAATCCGCAACTCGCCAAATCCCAATTGGATTACATCACCACAATCAACTCAAATTCGCACTCAATCTCCTTTCATCCTAAACCGCAATAAAATTTATACCTTTCAACAACTCGATACAAATTTCATAACGACCATGATCATTGACATTCCACAATTTCATAACTTAATCTATTTCCAAAGGCACATCTCACTACTCACGCATACTGCAAGCTCCCTCAATTCATCACATTTCAATTTCTTTCATACAATTTCATAACCTAACGCCTCAAATGGTTAGACTCCATCAATATCCATTATATAACAATGTATCCACAAATATCGCACATCAAAACACCACCAATTAATGGTTTCGAAGCTTATCCTTAGATACCTCAATGATAGATACATCAAAATCCTAATTGCGATTAGTACTCCAAATTATAATTCCAAATTTGAGACTCCATAAATCATAATTTTCCAATCATTTCCTTGAGTACCACAAAGTTATAACGAGACACAAACTTTCTCTTAAGTTTCATTCTTGTCCACCTCATCCTTAAAGACTTCAATAATATTACAATCCCAATTAAGATAATACATAATCAGACCAACTTCGCCTGATTATCACTAACTTATATCCACCAACAAAAAATTCACAATAAACACAACTATGTCCTTAAATTAGCCGTGTTATACCCTACAACCTTATAACATCTACTCACATACATTCACCATGTATACACCATTGACATGGACACTAAATTTCCCCAAAAAGAATTATCCATAAAGTAACCACACGCCTTGAGATCAACAATTCTCCTCAGAAATACCAAACGAAGCCTCATAAATACCAAACTCTTTTATATAACAAGCTCAACGCTCAATCATTAACCTTTAATACCATTATGAAAAACATTCACCAATTACCAAAATATTTGACCTATTATTGCCCAAAGCGCTTACAAAAACCATTCATAAATCATTTTGTAAAATATAATACTCATTGTGAAAATTAAGGGTAAGTCACACCGATTAGTGAAAATAGAAAGTTTAAGGATATCAAAACGAAGATAAAATCGAAGAACATTACTAGGACTTGAAACAGATCAATGTTAAGAAGCAAAGAGAAGAAGCTCAATTAAATAAGAGATATGAAGGCTTTAATCAAGAAAATCGATTAAGGGACACCGATCCTAAAGAAACAAGTAAGCATACAACAAATCAAAGAGCAACCCAAGATGGTAGCCCATAGGATGCTAACAAAATAAAAAGAAAATTATAAAAACTAAAATCTTACATTTCACATAACCATACTCTTTTAACCTCTTCTTGATATTGACCAAAGCCTATTATCTTCCAAAATATCATACCTAAATAGACTTCCATTAAAAGCATTGTACAACCTATGTCCTCATAAAATCGATATCATTACCCATTACATCACATTCTAAATAAGAGCGCTAATCAACCTTTAAAACACTTTGCTCATCAATACCTAGGAATTTCCTAAAGCCAAGGTCTTCTGACAAATCCTTTAGTAACAAGCCTTCAACTACTCAAATGATTCTCCAAACGAGTATAGCACTAAAATCCTCAAATTAATTTTATATACTCCAAGATAATTTTCATTATACCATTATTCTCAACAAATAATACTCGAAAATTCCAAATAATAAATTTATCCCACATTCTAATTTTAACGCATCTAAGTCCACCAATTCGCGTAACAATCATAACACTTACATCTTGCTCTCAAATCATTATTTATCTATTCCATTAATAATTCACTAGTCTAATCATCATATTTATCCAACACATAAATAACCTCAAAACTCAAAATCCTAAGCCTTTCAAATAACGAGCTAACCAACCCAAGGGACACTTCATTTTACTACTGGAATCTCCAATCCATAAAACTTGCACAACTTATCACTTACTTAGAGAAGCATTAACTTATCCTCAGACTTCCGAGTACTCCAAATAATCATTCCCAAAAGCTAGCTCCAAATCCATGATTTTGCATTGACCATACTCATGCAATTCAGACTAATTCCCAATTCCAATAATTCAAATGAAATCACATATAATCCCAAATTCTAATGATTATTACCACAACAAATACTTACCTCTTATTCCAAAATAAAACATCATTAACTAATGACGGCTCAAAAATAATAACACAACAACAAATCAGTTCTATAATAAAATTAGTTAACAAATTGGAAAATAGAAAAGATAGAAAGTCACTCCTTAAAAGCACAACATCACAAGAGAAAAGTATTATAATTTAATTGAACCGCTTAATTGCTGGAAACCTTGAACTCTCATAGGTAACTCACTTAAGCTTTAACTATGAAATTCCACAACAATATCTATAAGATCATTGACTACTACCATAAGATTAAACATATTCCCACAATCCAATATAAACTGCTCGAAACAATACATTCAATAAAATATTCAATGAAATCCAAAATGAATACGAAATGGTTGACTTTCACATAAAATGCTCATACTCACTAACTAGATCCTCAAAACTAACGGTAGATATTCCATAATACTCTGTCATCACCAACCTACCTCCATCGAACACGGTGAAGGCAAAAGGACTTCCACCAAAATGATTACCTTTAACAAACCTCATAAACGAACTCTAAGATTTTCCTCACCAACTCAAACCTCAAACGAGTTCACTATAAATCACACGAATCTTTTTCCTCAAATATTGTAAATCCACAACATGATAAGACAGTACCCAAACTTTAAGTTCCATTCTACAATTTGATACACCCATGCTATGCACCTTGAACATCCATAATAACTTATATCCTTCACATCATTAGCCATGATAAACTCCTAAGTTAAACCATCAAATAAGGGATAAGATAAACCTGAAATTTTCCTTAAGAGTCACAATCATGATAAGCACTTCCAATACAGTATCTCCGACCTTTACAAGCTGACTACGGATCCTCAAACATGTGGCTCGAATGAACTAACTCTATAATATAACTCTTAAGAAATGGGCTATATCCTAGTCTTATCTCATACTACCATATAACAAATTAATCAAATATATAAATAAGACCAAATACGAAAGTGAGTGGAACATAACCATATCATGTTAACACACACTCCACCCATTTCTTAATCATACAGTTACATATGCAAGTAAAGAGAAAATCACGCAGCAAAGCACAAAAAAGGTCCTTACTTGTTTCTACCCATTTACTCTCACTCAATTTAACTAATCCAATTTAATTTAGTCATTAACTAAGCGAGAGTTGGGAGCGTGTTCGCTCTGATACCAACTGTAACAACCCGGATTTTAAAACAAAAAACAAAAAGAAATACCTTAAGAATAAATAATCCATCAGAGTACAAAGATGAATAGGGTCAAGGTGGCGGAAACACCTGACCAATCCGGATCGATACTTAAACTCAAACTAAACTAATACATTATTAATAATCCTTAACTTAAATAAATTCCTAATTAAATTATTCTTCTCGCCACAAGTCTTTCCAGCACAACATCCAGACAAGCAGCAACCAATTCAACCTGAAAATAGGGGTCGACAATCAGTCGGGAGTAACTAGATGCTCTCCCAGTCATGTTTACAACAGGCTGAATTAATAACAAACTATAACAACTGATAGTAATCATAACAGACATGTGAAGCAATTAATACAATATGACGTGCAATAGAACTTACTATGACATCATCATTACCAAACGAATGCAACTAGACAAACCCCTAGACCATGAGCACTAACTCGACCGAAAGTGACACATGATCCATAGCAATAAAGGCACCAATTAAATAAAAAAGACATAGCGAATAGAATGAACGCCGTTAGAGCGATTAACGAACTACCTCTAACCACTAGAGCGTATAACGAACCGCCTCTAGCTAATGGAGCGTATAACGAACTGCCTCCATCGATGTGGACCGTATAACGAACTGCATCCACTGTGGACCGTATAACGAACTGCATCCACGGTACTATGTATAGCGTATAACCACTGCCTATATGTCTAAGACCTGGCCAGACTCTCGATGCATTAACTATACATCGAACGACACTCGGGGACCAGAGCGTATAACGAACTGCCTCTGATACCCCCCCGAACATAGACCATTAAACCGAATCCCCAAAGAATAGCGTTAGTTCATTCCGATAGCATATAACATATACTATCGTCCTCTATTCAACCAGTAACAAACAAATGCACAGTATAACAAACTGTACAAACCAATGCGTGAACAACGTCACGACCCATCATAGGAATAATATAACTGACTGTCCAACAATGCGTGAACAACGTCACGACTCAAGCCAAGAACAGTATAACCAACTGTCCAGCAATATAGAAATAAGAATAACCAATACGACATGCAAACATAGCGTTATAGTCCAACTGACTATAACACTACACATAAACAAGCAAAGATGACTAAGGTTATAGTATCTTGACCTATAACATTACACCTCAAAGGTCATATTATAGTTCGAGTTACCATAACACCAGACACAAAAGCATATAACATCCAATGTTATAATACATCCAACTATAACCTTCACTTAACCTTAGTGAAGTTATAGTAACTTCAGCTATAACCTTCACTTAACTTTAGTGAAGTTATAGCAACTTCATCTATAACCTTCACTCGACTTTAGTGAAGTTATAGCAACTTAAGCTATAACTTTGGTTAAGCTTGTCAGGTTATAGTATCATCAACTATAACCCTCACTTAACTTCAGCATAGTTATAGTACACCACCTATAACTTTGGTTAAGCTTATCAGGTTATAGTATCATCAACCATAACCTTCACTTAACTTCATCAAAGTTATAGTACACCACCTATAACTTTGGTTAAGCTTATCAGGTTATAGTATCATCAACCATAACCTTCACTTAACTTCATCAAAGTTATAGTACCTTCGGCTATAACTTTCACTCAACTTTAGTGAAGTTATAGCACTTCAAGTTATAACTTTATACGTGCGAGGTTATAGTATCATCAACTATAACTCTCTTCCATCACAGGTTTGTCCTCTATAACAAATTCACCGAGGGGTCGACTCCACGGTACAAACCGCCATGTCACCACAACGAGTCTTGTTATAGTACACCGCACCATAACGTCACATTCAAAGTTATAACTCAAATAGGTATAATTAGGGTAACTTACATGCAAAGTTATAGCAACTTCAGCTATAACCTCAATGATGTAAACCAAAACCCTAATTTCTCAACATAAGCAAACCCTAGCCTCTCCCACAAGGAGAAGCCAAAACCCTAGGCCATGGCCAACCCTAGGGGCCGCGCCTCCAAGACGGCGCTAGGGTTCGCGATTTGAACCCTAGTTCGCGCACCAAATAAATAATTGAAAATAGAATAACAACATAAATATTAAATGCAATTAAACATGTGAATCATAAGCATAAATAACCACATAAACAATTAATCATACAATCAATTATTATACCATGTTAATAATTCACTTTCTATAAACACAATTAAAGGAAAACACCTAGTTACCTTTATTACGCAATAAAGACCGCAAAATAATCTCCATCTTCATAAAAACGCCAATAATAAAGTCCTACCCGAATCCTCCTCCAAAAACACCTAAAAGAAATACATCTTCTTCATATTCTTCTTATTTACAATCAAATATGTAAACCCTAAAGGTAGGTCTAAACCCCATACAATAGACTCCCTTAAAAATATTATGAATTGAATATATTGTAGAGGTAAGAGCCAGGATTGTAAATATATAATTTATATTTAATTTGGATGAATAAAGTTGCATAACAATGGAGTCAAAGGGAGAAGAATGAAAAGAGAGGAAGAAGAAGCTGTGGCGTAGGACACGCACAAAAGGATTGAGCAACCTAGTTGCTTGCTTAAGGTTTCTTTTATAGATGATTAATAAGTGGGCTTTTGACCCATTAGCTCACAAGATGAATTATCCAATTACAAATTAGATTTAGTATAATGAAAACGCTCAAAGAACTTGTATAAGAGACTTAACAATTATATTTCAATAGTCAAATGGTGCGCGGACATTTTAACCGATTCAAATTAGGTAAAAACGGAAAATAACAAAATAGTGACCGCAAGCGTTAAATACGCATTAAATAATTAAACTCGCAAAATAATTATTTTAATAAATAAATTTCCGGATGAAAGTTATTATAAAAACACGGGGTGTTACAATCCTACCCCCTAAAAAGAAGTTTCGTCCTTGAAACTTGAATTTTATAAAAGAAAGCCAAATAAAAGTGCAACAACCGGCTACAAGAAAACTCTTAAACCATAACAACATCAATCGTTGCGCACTCTGATCACTAAAAGCTTCCTGACAAAGACAAACTCCTATTCCTTAATTTGGACATCATTGCATAATCCGCAACTCGCCAAATCCCAATTGGCCTACATCACCACAATCAACTCAAATTCGCACTCAATCTCCTTTCATCCTAAACCGCAATAAAATTTATACCTTTCAAAACCTCGATACAAATTTCATAACGACCATGATCATTGACATTCCACAATTTCATAACTTAATCTATTTTCAAAGGCACATCTCACTACTCACGCATACTGCAAGCTCCCTCAATTCATCACATTTCAATTTCTTTCATACAATTTCATAACCTAACGCCTCAAATGGTTAGACTCCATCAATATCCATTATATAAAAATGTATCCACAAATATCGCACATCAAAACACCACAAATTAATGATTTAGAAGCTTATCCTTAGATACCTCAATGATAGATACATCAAAATCCTAATTGCGATTAGTACTCCAAATTATAATTCCAAATTTGAGACTCCATGAATCATAATTTTCCAATCATTTCCTTGAGTACCACAAAGTTATAACGAGACTGTGACAACCCTCGCGAATGCGGAAATATAAAACATACAAGCATGTGAAATAATATGCGGAAATACGGTATTTTAAAAACTTTTATACATGCAAGATAGATAAAACGAGGAGTGTCAAAATATTACAAACTAAGTACGATATACAACAAAGAGACGGGGTCTCTTAAAATGTTAGCAAAGAACAAGTGTTTAGCAAAACTAGCTAATATCGTCTAGAGGTGAAACTTCCAGGGACAACGCCCGCTAGCTCACACCTGAACCCAATGCAAGCAACCTGTTCATTCATGAAAAACATGAACGCCACAATCAGTAGGGAGTAACTCCGGGTTCTCCCAGCCATATCACATTAAACGTACATATAAGGAAATACAAAAGTAAAATCATGCATATATAGATATACATGTGAGATACGATAAGAATAGATAGGCAATTCGATAAATAATGATAAGATCATGTGGAATACAAATCCGAACCATCATGTTATTCAAAGACTCGGGAAAGACACTCTTAGGCAATCGAATACGCTCACTAGGGCTTACATCTCACCGTTAGCGGTATAAGATTGATAAGATTGAGACTCTACAG
>JAIUZE010032546.1:0-10663 GCA_022085475.1 Heliosperma pusillum | reverse complement strand
TGATTTCAAAAGAGGGTGTAATGGTGGATCCTTCGAAAATTGAGGCCGTTGTTGATTGGAAGAGTCCGACTGATATTAGAGAGATTCAAAGTTTTCTTGGTTTAGCTGGTTATTACCGTAGATTTGTCAAGGATTTCTCCAAGCTTGCTAGACCGATGACTCAGTTGTTGAAGAAGGAAACCAAATTCCTATGGAATGAAGCTTGTGAAGCAGAGTTTCAAGAGTTAAAGAAGAGGTTAACTACCGCTCCGGTGTTGACTTTGCCTGAAGATGGAGTAGACTTTGATGTCTACTGTGATGCTTCTAAGATGGGATTAGGTTGTGTCCTTATGCAGGATCGGAAGGTGGTGGCTTATGCTTCGAGGCAGTTGAGAGTTCATGAAGTGAACTATCCTACTCATGATCTGGAATTGGCCGTTGTTGTTCATGCTTTGAAAGTGTGGAGACATTATTTAATTGGAGTTCATTGTCGTATCTTCACCGATCACAAGAGTTTGAAATACATATTTACTCAAAAAGAGTTGAATATGAGACAAAGAAGATGGTTGGAGTTGGTGAACGATTATGATTTTGAGTTATTGTATCATGAAGGGAAGGCTAATGTTGTTGCAGATGCCCTTAGTAGGAAAACTTCTCATGCTTTGAATGCTTTGCATGTTTTACCTGTTGATCTTTGTGCCGAGTTTCGAAGATTGAGTTTGGAATTTGTAGAGCGTGGATTTGTTCATGTTGGTGCTATGATTGCCGAACCTGTATTTCTCCGTGAGATCCGTGAAAGCCAAGTGGATGATCTTACCTACAAGTCTATCCAAGCCAAGATTCTTGAAGGTAAAGGTAAAGATTTCAAGTTTGATAATGAAGGTGTTCTTCGTTTCCATGGCCGTTTATTTGTTCCTAATGCTCTTAATTTGAGGAAGCGAGTTCTTGATGAAGCTTACCTTTCCCCTTATTCTATTCACCCCGGAGGTGATAAGATGTACAAGGATTTGAAGCTACAGTTTTGGTGGCCGAACTTGAAGGGTGATGTTGTTTCTTATGTTGGTAGATGTCTTACATGCCAACAAGTGAAGATTGAACACAAGAGACCCGGTGGATTGCTACAACCGTTGGATATTACGCTATGGAAGTGGGAATCTATTTCTATGGACTTTGTTATGGCTTTGCCGAGAACCGTTGGAGGAAAAGATGCCGTTTGGGTTGTTGTTGATCGATTGACCAAGTGTGCTAGATTTATTCCGATCAAAGAAACTTGGAATTTGGATCGTTTAGCAAAGGCTTATGTTGATGAAATTGTTAGATACCATGGTGTTCCTTTGGAGATTATATCCGACCGAGATCCGAGATTCTGTTCGAGATTGTGGAAAGCTTTGCAAGAGGCCATGGGTAGTAAGTTGTTGATGAGTACTGCTTTTCATGCCGCTACGGATGGTCAGACTAAGAGGACTATTCAGACTTTAGAAGACTTGCTTAGGGCTTGTGCTCTTGACTTTCAGTCTAGTTGGGAAAAGAGCTTACAGTTGGTGGAGTTTTCTTACAACAATAGCTATCATGCATCGATCAAGATGGCTCCATATGAAGCTCTTTATGGAAGGAAATGTCGGAGTCCTATATGTTGGAATCAATTGAGTGACAATCGTGATTTAGGCCCCGATGTTCTTGTTGAAACCATTGATAATGTGAAGGTTATTCGTGACAGAATGAAAGCCGCTCAAGACCGTCAAAAGTCTTATGCCGATATCCGAAGAAGGCCGTTAGAGTTTGAAGTGGGTGATAAAGTGTTCTTGAAGGTGTCTCCTATGAAGGGTGTTAAAAGGTTTGGTGTTAAGGGTAAATTGAGCCCGAAGTACATTGGACCCTTTGATATTGTGAAGAGGATTGTTGCCGGGCTTATAAGTAGGAGTTTGCCGCCGCGAATTTGGCTAAGGTTCAGATGTATTTCCATGTTTATTTCAATTGAGAAAGTATGTTAGTGATCCAAGCCATGTATTTCAAAAGGAATTGCCCGAGCTTGAACCGAATTTATCTTTTGAAGAGAAGCCGATCCGTATCCTAGATCGTAAGGATAGAAAGTTGAGAAGTAAAGTAGTTCCTTTGGTGAAAATCTTGTGGAGAAATGCTAATGTCGAAGAAGAGACTTGGGAAACCGAAGCTTCTATGCGTAGTAAATATCCGAGTCTTTTTTAGTAAGGTATATTTTCTTTCCCTCAAGTTTCGAGGGCGAAACTTTTTAAAAGGTGGGGTGATTGTAACACCCGGAAATGTACCCTATTTTTCTAGTAGAAATATTTTACGAAATCTTTTCAGCAATTTTAAGTTTTAAATTTGAATTTTATGTTTCGAGTCGAATTTAGAATTTCCGAGTTCATATTTGGAATTTCCGCGAGATTCCATGAAAATCCCGTCTTAAGACGAGTTTGACTTTTCTTGACTTTTGAACCGTCTTTGACTTTTTGTTGACTTTTCTCCTACACAACTCAAACTACTCCTTAACCTAAATTTCATTCAACACAAAATCAAACACAAACCAAATTTTACTTCTTCCTTAAGAAACCTTGCCTCCATAACTTTTCGATCTTTGATTCGTCCTAGCTCATTCATTTCTCGATAGAATTCAAGTAAGTTCGTCTCATTCTTCTCCCCTTACCTTCCTCTATCCGTATTGATATTAAAATCATCGTCTTTCTCGCTTTTCAATCTTTTCGTCTTTCTCAAGATGAATTTTATTCATCTTTTATGATCTATTTGTAGGTGGTGACCTCCAAGATCACGACAAAGACTATTTTCTAATTGAAGAGGAGCTTGACGAGTAGTGAAGACGCTTAAAGGTAACGGTGAAGGGTTACTCGGTATCATTTACGTGTTTTACATGCTTTATATGCTAGAAATCGTATTAGAATACGATTAGGAAGCCTAGAATTCATGGTATGATTAATGAATGTTGTTATATGATGAATATTGATGATGTATAATGATTGTTGATGATTATTAGAAGTATATTTGAGAATTGAAATGATTTGGAAATGAATTGAAGGCTCTCGGATGAACTGGTGCTCCCTGCCAGTCGACCGGCCGCCGGTCTGCCAACCGGCTGGGAACACATTAGTAACATCCTTGAATTTTTGGGAAATTTTGTATAGGGGGTTCTGTGCCGGTCGACCGGCCGCCGGTCCACAGACCGGCCTAGACCACTTTTCTCTGTTTTTCTATGATTTTGGATTTTTGCCCTGTGTTCTGAGCCGGCCCACCGGCCGCCGGTCCCCTGACCGGCCAGGAACACGGCTGTATGTATTTCCTATAATTTCTAAAACTCGTAATTTATAATAGTTCGCATGATCCGTTTATCGTATAATTTTACGTAGAGTCTTATAATATTCATGTTTTGGGTATATGATATTTTATTCGCTTGTATCACATGTTTCGTGACGGTTTTCGATATGTTCCCACTTTGAGTCGGGTTTTACAAATGATACGGTTTGAGCACTAATTTGTCTTGTGCTTTGTACTCTCATTCCCTTGGCTACCTTCCCGTTCGTAAGGCTGGAATGTCGGAACGGAGAGGTATCCTACTGCTTAAATGCATGTGTAGTGGGCATACGACGACGTTGTTGGGAGTTGAACGATATGCGTTGTTCGACCCGGCCGTCAAATGTTGTGTACTTGCGAGGTGGTGTTATTTGCATGTAGCGTACCGCATGTTATGAGGCTTGAGCTGTTTTTCCGCCTCTTTCGTGAATTGATCTACCGAATTTGGGGTACTCGGCATATATATTGTAAGCCCGAGTCTTGGATGAGAAATGTTATCGCATGTCGAATCGGAACACGTTTATTCCGAGAATCTGGCCAGGTTTAGACTAGGACCGTATTATTATCGTCGTGCTACCAGGAGGAAATTAGTCTACATATACGAAATGTAGCATCGTGTATGAGTTCAGGGAAATGCTTTATCCCGTGGATGCCTGTTAATCATACTTGCCATGTACACGGTGCTAGTGCGTTTCATTTACCGTGAGAGATGTCTTCTTGTGTCGTTCTTGAATGCGTGATTTCATGATATTGTTCATGGTCATTGCATGATGGGACACCGTCAATCTCTTGGTTCGTGAATGGATGATAATATGTTGGTTTTAATGTGATCATCGCATGACTTGACTTGGTTTGTCTGTTGAGTCTCAATCTTATCAATCTTATACCGCTAACGGTGAGATGCAAGCCCTAGTGAGCGTATTCGGTTGCCTAAGAGTGTCTTTCCCGAGTCTTTTAATATCATGATGGATTCGGATTTGATTTCCCACATGATCTTATTCATATCTATAGAATTGATATCTATTCTATTGTATCTCCACATGTATCCTATATATGCATGCTTTACTTTTGTATTCCTTATATGTACGTTAAAGGTGATATGGCTGGGAGAACCCGGAGTTACTCCCCACTGACTGTGGCATTCATGTTTTTCATGGATGAACAGGTTGCTTGCTTGGATGGCTTTTTGCTTGACATTTTGGGTTCGGGTGTGAGCTAGCGGGCGTTGTCCCTGGAAGTTTTCACCTCTAGACGATATTAGCTAGTTTTGCTAAACACTTGTTCTTTGCTAACATTTTAAGAGACCCCGTCTATTTGTTGTATTTCCGTATTTAGTTTGTAATATTTGACACTCCTCGTCTTATTTATCTTGCATGTATAAAAGTTTTTAAAAACTACCTATTTCCGCAATATAATTCACATGCTTGTATGTTTTATATTTCCGCATTCGCGAGGGTTGTCACAGTATAAGGTTCTGTTTCTCTATGCAACAACACCTTATCTCATAATGTGTATTAGAGAAATTAACTCGTGAAACTATTTCACAATACTTTTGGTGAAAATCAAAGTCAATACTTAGATATTTATAGTTACGATTTACTCGTAAGTCCTTGATCTAATACTCTTGGTGATTAACTACTTCACATTGAAGCTCTTTGAACTTTTCAAAGATTTCTCATAGCACCTCATTAAGTAGAATCAATTGTAATATCTACTTAAATCGTTGGTAAATAAAGTGAAATAGTCATAACCATCTCTGGTTGTGTTTGTTATTGGACCACGCATATTCAAATGTAATAGGGCCAACGATTTCCTTTTAAATAAAAAAGGGGACGAATCATCTTGCCTTGAATACAAGATTCGCACGCACCATAAGATTCAAAATCAGATGGTTTAGGGATAGTTGTCAATACTAGCCTTTTAATGTGCTACACAATCCAGAATTAAGATTAGATTAGGGTCACCAATTTTGAGCCTTTACAATCTATATGACAAGTAATTACCAGTTTAGGTCAAGAATATAATTACCTTTGATTGGTATGGGATAACCATTTACCAAGTATAGGCATAAAAAGATACAACGCTTGTTCTATTCACAAAAGTGAAACACTTGTGTCGTACACAAAAGTGGATACTATATTCTTTATTTAGAGGTCATGTACATAATAACGTTTATTGAAGTATACCTCTAAATACAAAACTAGATTGATCACATTATAACATTTATATGTTTCTATATAAATAAAACTACAATAGTTATATTTCCCTTGTAGGTCGACATTTAATCATGGTTACTCGTCGCACGAATCATTATTATATGCATTGAATACATTGATGAAAAACATAATAGGTATCTAATACCCAAAAATTGCATTAAGCAAAATAAATGTCGATCATATAGATACTATGGGTGAAAATAGTATACCCAATTTCTAACTCTTTAGAAAACTTGGGGCAGATTCTTTTCTTGTGTCATACATTGAAAAATAGAATCGTCAAAAGTTGGGTTCGACACCTTGCTTGGGTTTTGACTTTACTATTCAAAAGAGTCTTGCCTTTTTCCCTTGCCTTGTGCCAAACTCGTGCCAACCTACTCTTGAACCTCGTCTTAACAATTAAGAATATAAACATCATTCTTAGTCCTCCCACTCACTTTCATGAATCTCTACTTAGATAAGTATATTGGAATTATTGTGAAGACTATTCTTCATTTCATATATGGTTTTACCTTCAAAAGGATAAACCTTTCATGAAGTGACTACGGTATTTGGTTGTTCACGATTTCAAATAAATCGATTAACCTAGTCGTCCCAAATGATTTGGCCTCTTTTGAGGTAAGCCTCGATAAGGAGCATTATGACGACATACCAAAAATTAAAATATTTTTGTTGGAGCGAAAAGATTGATGTACCATTGTTATGAGAAAACGTCACTAAAAATCAAAACGTTTTTGACTAAGTGTGACTTATTCATTTACTCTTCATAAGAGACATTTGCAATGGTGAATATGAGGATCAAAAGATAAAAATCATTTTGTCTTTAGCTACGGTGGTTTCAACGGAGATCGCAATCAATATACTACCGTATAAAATAATGGAAACCCTTTCCACGATTGAACGGATTTACAAGTTCATAGAAGGATTAAATATTTGTCATTTGCGCGTAATAAATATCAACGTAAAATAAACAATCATTGTTTAAATATAATTTACTTGTAAAACAATTTTAACAAGTCACTCATATAATGACCCCTCACGAAAATTATATAAGTGATTCCAAGACCCATATTTAGACAAAAATAGTCATCGCATGCTACCTTTATCTAAAAATGGTAAGTCAATACTTGACTAATTCTACACTTAGAACTCTTGGTTAACGGATTTGTGTTAAATCCATCTCCTAGTCCCAAGATAACGCTTATCTCGTTGAGTCCAATCCAATTTTGGCTTGTGATCGCATCACCCTACTTACCCGAGGTAAAAAGGGACCCACGAGCGTGGTAGCCCTAATGAACACAAGGTTCATAGGTGTTACTAATTGGTAAAGCTAATCTCAATTTTTTAAGTTATGTGAGAGGTCTTGTCAATTTTGTTATTAATTCCCTATAAGCGAACTAAGTCGGTGAATTTTGAATAACTTTGAATTGACAATCGAGAAATAAAGATGCATGTTGGCGATTTTGGCATGAGCGGAAAAATAAAGCAAGCAAATAATAAATCCTAGTATGGCCACCTAGCTAATCTAATTAACTAGTAGATTACAAAATCGGAAACCAACTCCTTGGCCCCTTGCCTCTTCATGGCACCGTCTTTTGGAACACCGACTTCGGGAATCTCCGTCTTCATAATAATTAATTACAAAAAAGATACAAATAAAATTCCTATTATACATTTGATCTAAAAATGAAATTAAATTATTACAAACGGCGATACGAGATCGCAAATAAAATTACAACCGAATCGGTATTCCCTTACATTACGGGTAATACCGATTAAAATAATCTAGGCCATACTAGGTACAACTTGCATTAAAAATTAAATAAATGACATTCATTCATTCAAAAATAACAACATAAATAAAATGCTGTAAAAATCATGCCAAAATCGCCCTTAACACTTATCATGCTCATTCTAGCTCGGTTTTATGGATTTTATCGATTTTTACCCATTAAAAATCAATAATCAACACTTAAATCGTATTTAAGCTCAAAATAATTATATAAACTGATTTAGAACTCAAAATTAGTCCCCACTAACTTTGTTTGTATTTAATTAGTTCGAATTGATCGTATTTGCTAAATATAGAGGTTTAATCATAACATTTATGAAGTAAACCCAAAATAAAATATAAAAATCATAAAAATTTGAAACAAAAAAATTTTGTACATTCTGTAACATTTCGAGGAACTCTAAAACACAGAAAAATTTGCCCTAAAATTTTGAATAAATTTTATGAACAAATGACATATTATTCAACAATTTTATAAAATAAAATCCATTAAATATAGTAAAATAGTGAAACAAAATATAAAATTTCACCAAGATGATAAAAATTAGATTATAAAATGTACCAAAAATTTTCAAGACCATAAAAGGACGTTTCAATTTTATGATCATAATAATCTCACTTTATTGACTTTTATCTTATAAAAATCAATCACCATGCCAAACTTAATTAAAAGTCACGAAATTTTACATACAGTATGTACAACATGCATGTGAGATCATATCACAATTTCATGGCCAGAATCAACATGCAACTAATTTTAGTTAACTTTTAACATAAAACATGCATATTAACATGATTTAAAGGCCATAAATCAAAATAAATAGCAAATTAATCCATAAAATCACCAAATTTGACCACAACCATTTTGAGGTCAGTAGGTATGCATGAAAATAAAAAATTTCGTGCAAACCAATTTTTTAACACAAATTTTCAATTTTACCCAAGTTATCGTATAACTCGATTTTAATGCTTAAAATCGACATGCATGTAACAATTGAGCTCTGATACCACATGAAAGTCCTAGACCTTTAATTAGACTCCTCTAATTAATTCATTCAATTACTTTAACTTAATGATTTAGGATCTAGTTATCATGCATGCAAATATAAAAGCATAAATATAAGGAAAAATTAACGTGAATAATCCATTATATGGGGCGTATTCCACTATTAATCCAATTTTTATTTAATTCCACAATAATACTAACTAATAGGCATGTCATCAAGGCCTAAACTAGTTAGATGGGATACCTATCCAACCGGTTAAGGACTTATTTTTCCTTCATCTAGTGTCAATTACCATTTCACTTAGCCAGCTACCATTTTCACTCCATCAATCAATGCCTTATATTTAACCTAACTATTAAAAGGTCATTGATCTCCTTCATCTTACTGAAGTTTTGAACTTCTGATTATGACACCTCGTACATCAATGCAAAAAATAGTTCAGGAACCAAGATTATTTTTGGGTTTCAATTCCTGTCAAAATCAGATTAGGTTCTGAATTTTGGGAAAAATCAGATGAGGGTTTACATCAAATAGTAAAGGAAATTTAAATTAATCAGATTAGGATTTACATCACCGCGTTCTGATTATGGTGGCAGCTTACCTCTGTAGATGTGTTTGAAGACCATGAATTTGAGGAGGATTCATATCGAGGTCCATAATTCATTGAGGAATTTGAGTAGCTTCTTTGATTAAGATGAATTAAGGGAAAAAATGGAGTAATAATGGAGTAATAATGGAGTAATGGTCTAATGGAGTGAGGGGAAAAACATTGTTCATATGTTCTATCAATTGCCACTACTCCAAAATCATGCACAAGCACCTTTGTCAACAGCACAAACAAACGCCACAAATGCTTATCTTTCTCCTAGCACACTTAAATTCCTCAAAAACCCACCTCCACTTTGTGGAATTTGAGTAACTTCTTTGATTAATTTTAACTAAGGGGGAAAAAGGAGTAATGGAATCATGGAGGATGAAAAATTAATCGAAAAATGATGAACGAAGGGAAAAAACGTAAGAAGAAAAGAATGAAGAAGATAAAGATAAAAGAAGAAATGGACCTTAAGACTATTTAACCGGATACAGCAGGTGACAAAGTGAACTAGTTTAGGCTTTAATAATAGGGTTATAAGTTGGTTTTATTGTGGGATTAAATAAAAAATGGATTAATAATGGAATACGCCCTATAGAATGGATTATTCTCATTAATTTTTCCTAAATATAAAGATAAGAAGAAATTTCCTTACAATGAGCAATTTTCGGTCAAAATGGGCACAATAAGAAACTCTTTTCTTATTGTTCTTGAGCATGAAATTAATGGATGATCCTCCATAAAACAACCTCCAAAGTAGAAGGTCTCCTTCTTGTTGCACCCAAGATTAAACCCAAATAATCTTACCTTATTATTAACTAGATAATAAGTAAGATTAAAACTACTAATATTATTGAATTACTACACTAGTAATATGTAGAGAATATTAGTATATATGAGAGTTTAGAGAGAAGTTGAGTTTAGAAAGAGAAGTGAGAAGAAGCATAATGAATTGAAGTGTTGTAAAAAATGAACAACAATTGTTCAAATAGAAGGCCTTATGGCCGGTCAACTATGAGCCATATATGGCTTTTATTTTGCTTCTTTTACTCACATGCAAAAGACTTTGAGTGTTGGTAGTAATTGTGATGATGATTGTTTCATAACAATTCATTATTATGTGATGGACTGTGGTAGTAGTAGAGAATAAACATGATTGTTTTTTCTACTAACTAAAACCGGTCCACATGGTCTTATATGGACCATTTTGATTTTTGATATTTGTCCCACAAATACTTATTAATCATATGCTTAATTATCTTGCATAATTAAGTGTTAATTTGATCATATAACAATTATATGACTCAAATTAATAAATAATATGTACTTAAACTTTTAAGTGATATTTTACCATTATACCAATATATAATGGGTCCCACAATGCCCAGCTAATTTATTTTACAACTCCTTGTAAATATAATTAACTAATTACCTCTACCTCAAAATATATGCATAACCTCAACTAATTTAATGAATTAACGATTAATCATTAAATTAAATCTTATTTAATCGTATTAAAATAAGACGTAAAATTTATTCAGTCAGTTATCGTCTAATTGACTAATAAACTTAAGTGGAATGAGTTCCTAACTCAATTTCCAATAAATAACTCTCGTAACTAAAACGTACATATCAAAATATATGTAATGATCTAATTAAACTGTATCGTATACAAATAATTAGTATTCTATTTGGGTCTCATCCTATAGGTGTGACCTAAAGGGATAAGTTGATCACCGCCGTCATACGACAA
>JAIUZE010032544.1:0-11808 GCA_022085475.1 Heliosperma pusillum | reverse complement strand
CGAAATCCCACATTTCTGTACACTAGTTCAAATTATGTGACCGGAATTTTAAACAAACGTATGAAAATGACTCGAAACGAGAGAGTACTCAACAACAAAACCTATCAAAATATTCTACACTCAATAAATTTCCAAAAATGAACAACAAAAACACTTACTAAAAAACATTAACCCAAACATTAAATAAACAGAAAAACTAAAAAAAATTATACCTTGGTGTAAAAGTTTTTCAGCTGCTACATCAAGAATCATATTAGAATCTTTAAGAGCATTATAAATATCAGCATCAGAGTGATTACCCACAATTTCTTTAATAAAATCTATAGTTTTTTGAAGATTTTCTGTCATTATAACCATAATTAACAGTAAAAAAAATAAACCCACTTTCAAGAAAATGAAAAAGATTAAAACTTTATGAAGGTTTATGAATTATATGAAAGAAAGAAGTGCATTTTGAAAAGGAAGGTGTTGTTGAGTTTAAAAGTGTGACAGAAATTTGTTGGTATTTTTTCTGACACAGGAAGAAGTAATGGCACCATGATTTGAACTGCCTAAGTACAAATTTTTCCAACTTTGCTTGACTAAGGCGTACGGAAGGTCTTTGTATTGTTTATGGAGTCTCGTTTTAGACGGGTAATATTCGTCTTTTAGTTAAACTTTACGATTAAATATAGGGTAAATTGATAACTTATACCTATAATAACACGTTTTTTCAAATCTTATACCTAGAATAATTTTCTTTCAAAACTTATACCAAAAATCACTATTTTTTTAATGCTTGATACCAAATCACTGAAAGTGACCATTTTACCCTTAATTTAAAGCGTCACTACTCATTCATATCCTCCTTAACCCCTTTTTCCCACCATAACAACCCCACATCCACCTCAAACAGAATCTTCCCACACCCATTATTCTACCGCCTACCACCACTATTACCGCTAAATTGCCACAACCAACCTGTTGCCCCGCCGCAAGGCCTACTTCACACAACACACATTGTCGAACCTACCGCCCTGCCATGTCAATCATCAGCACTGAAACTGACAGACACTTCAATCTTTAATTCACCTCCCCTACCATCAACAATGGTGGACATTCCAACCCCTACCATCACTTTAATTCCATAAAAAACGATATTGCCTCTCTCTCACCTTCGCCACAATCAATTTCTCATTTGAAGACGATTACAATTACGCATCTTGTAATACCAAGTGTAGAGGTTCATTCGTTTTCTATGAAAATGGGGATCTGTAAATTTGTAATTGTTATGCTGTAAGTTTAATCGTCTCCTTTTCAAAAATTTCCCCACTTTTAATTTAGTTTTTAATAATTTTTTGGGTTTTATAAGGTGTGGTGTTGGATGAGGTGGCTGATGGTGGTTGTGGGCGAAGAGGTGGTGATTGTTCGTGGTGGTGTTATGATAATGAAAGATGTGTTCGTTTGAGCGGTGGTAGTGAATCGGATTGTAATAAGAGCGATGAAAATGGTTGTATTTTATGTTGACGGTGAGAGAGGGTGGGATAAGGTGGTGGTTGGGGGAGGTATTTTACGGTGATTTGCTAATTTATAATGGTTGGAAAGGTGTTAATGGAGTTGGGAATTGGTGGTGATGGTTAATAATAAGGGCGGAATGGTCAATTTGAGAAATTTGGTATCAATCATGAAAGAAATATAGGTTTTTGGTATAAGTTTTGAAAGATAGTTATTTTAGGTATAAGTTTTGAAAAAACGTATTATAGTAGGTATAAGTATATGCACTTTTCGTTTTAAAACATATCACCGGTTTGTTGCTGCTAGAAAGGGACTATTTTAATTGTAACTTCTTAGCATTATATGTCACTTTTTTTTTATAAAATGGTGGTATTTTTTCGCGTCTTAAGTTAAGAACCGTCTGAATGAGAATTTGTATTGTTTGTTTTATGTACGGTTTAGTGAAAGATCTTAGCTATGTTGGGGAGACGGGCATGTCAGTGTAAATCGGTACCCAAAGTTTAAATCTCGTCTTATGTTATTGTTTATTTCATGATCCGTCCTGGTAGACTAGACCCGAATAGATTTGAGACCAAATCAGAAAGCAATAAACATGATTTATTAACTACCAATCTACCATGTTAATTCATTGTATCAACAATGCATTTTCAACAACCGTGAAAGCCAAGGCAATTACATATTGGTTGCCCAAATACACATCCTGCTGTTTTCAGAAGCATCCCTGAGATTAAACCAAGAACCGGACTATTAACCGTTTAAACAAGATCTGCCATTGTTGGCTCACTTGCCGCTGGTGAATAAGAGCTACTCCCGAGATTCTACAAGTCAATTTATATCAAAAATCTCGAACCAAAACATTACAAAAACACCCTACCTACTTCTCCGACCAACATTACCAAATAACACTTCTATGTTACAAGATTTATATGTATATATAGAGAGATTTTTGTGTAAAGAGAGCCTCAACGGTAGTTTGATGCTGATGGGTTTTGAATCCAGGTAATGACTAGACCAGTTCAGTCAAGATTTACCGATCTATGTCTGTAGATAAAAGTGAGAATCAAAGGATTCTTGTGTGCGTTGAGCGTTCACCATCACGGTCTTTTCTCTTCTTTCTAACAATCTAACCAGTTGAAGGTCATATGAAGTAAGCAAATGGCTCTCATGGAGACCAAATTAATCACAGCGCAAATGCCAATCACAAATATTGTTCTTGGATCCTCGCCTTGTTCTCCTCCCACCACACTCTCGCATGCGTTTCTCCGAACTTTTCTCGGCTGCATCAAGATATCAAACATAAGATGCATCCAGATAGAGCATTGCATATATAAATACATCAATAGTTACAAGCCAAGCACAGATGCATATTTGGAGTTGCGTCTTTCACAGACGTAAAAATAAAGACTGCTATTATCCAAATTGTCTCACTAAACTGTCTGAACTTGATCTTATAATGAGGTAAAAGAAACCAGCTTAATGCATCATGAGTTTGATTATGAGGTGCTGTTGAAGGTACCGAGTTTGTCTGGCTTTTACGTCCTCAAGCTATGTTTCTATAATTCTTCATATTACCTAGCGTACCCATGTCCAAACCTCGACACACTATGCCATTTTAGCCAAAATCACGTGGATTTTTCATAAAAATAGCCGAGTTTGACAAATGGGCATGCACCAAAGTCTAGTGCTTCTAACCAAGTCTCAATAACATGGCTTGGGTAGCTCAGTAAAGCACTAGCTCAACTATGCCAGAGCCATAAAAGTCGGCAGTTTCGGAATTATATCAAAAAAATTCCAAGTAATAAACTTCAAAGAAGCTCACCTGAATCTAACACGCCGAAGCTCCCGAGTGCCATTAGTCAAAGCTCGGATAGTGATGTAGATCCCTGGTTCATCTTGCTCAACCCATTCCGTCTCCATATCACTTTCGTTGCCAACAGAAAGCTCCCCCGAGTGATTTCCATCTCTAGATAAGCTGCTCCTAACTGAGACATCAGCTGATGATATCTCTGTTTTTGAAGTACTAATGCTAGAGAGATTAGGTGTTGAAGCAAGTCCATATGACTCATAGTCTTGTCGAGTTCCATGGTGGTCACGCGAATCTGGTGGACGATGGAAATTCCTTGGCAACCGTTCCTTGCTCAAGGATGGTGTTGCAGGGCTTTCCAGAGCAGAACCGATCTTCGAGTTCTGTGAAGACTTCAAAAGCTCAAACATTTTATTTGTTGGAATTTGCAGAAGATATCATTACAGCGTGATAAATTAAGTGCGTATATATTGTAGTAGATACAAGCATGTTTTTGAGAGATGCTACTATTCAATCCTATAGTTATATTCAATCCTCAATGTATTATAAACACCGTGTCCATCAATAAATTTTCAAGTTTATCTTGTACGGAGTACAAAAATAAGAAACATATGAAGATGTTGATGAAAATGCAAGTTGACAAACAACGCTGGTCATACATCATATGATTACACATGATATACAGCGTGAAAAAAATCGAGTAGATGCAAGTCTCACCTCGTCTTCAGTCATTGGAGGGGTTGGTTGAGGTACACATTGTTGATTAAACTTTTGAACATTATAAAGCTCCATAACCTTGTCATAGTTCCCAGCCCACCATCTTTGAGCTTGCGATTTGTTGAAAAGATCACGGCTGAAATAAACATATACCACGTAGTATGAAGTAAGTGAAAAGATAATTCAAAGCAAAATTTATGAATAAGACCCTTCATTCGCAAAAAAAAATCACGTCATCACCTTAGCAACATTCTAGTCACCAAACTGTTCCTAACTATAAACTCGACTGCAAGTATGCAACTACACACTATCAGGACTCAGCAGCGTTTCATCATATACAGAAATTGGATTTAGACCCTATGTTTAACATTAGTATTCCTCACCAATACAAACTGAAATACCTTGTCCCGAATCTAAATGAGATATACAAAAGCGGCCAATGATACTATGTCAAGTTCGTGAACTCCAAAATAAACACCCGAATCTCAGTTCATTCTGTCAATAAGTAACAAAGAAATAAACAACTCGTACAACCAAATCATATTAAAACCTTCCCATATCACAAATTCTTAAATGAGATATATTAAATGAGGAATACACACATACTTGGTTGGTCTTACTCACACATGTGAGACGGTTTCATACAAAACTCACTGCAAACATATATTATCATCAAACATACTCTATGATGAAACAAACTCAAAATCAAGACAAAATGATACCTGAACTTAATGCTCTTGAGATCATTGCCACCCTGAGGAATAGAGACGAAAGTGATGAGCACACCCGGCTCAACCTGAGCAACCCACTCCTTAGGCTCATCCTCCTCAACGAAAACCGCAGATTCTGTCCTCCCACTCACTGACACCGGCGTTCCCTCCCCGCTACTTGACATCCCCATTCCTAGTCCCTTAACCACCACCCTTCCATCCAACTCCTTCCTCCAAATCCTGGCTGTTGATGACGCAGTTATATCCGCCTTCTGATACCCATAATGGAACTTACCAGACGAGCGTGAACCACCACCATTCGACTCTTCATAATTCCTGCGATTTTCATTCCCTCTTGCACAAGGTTTGCAACTCCTATACGCTCCGGATGCTTTCAATGCCATCCCTTTAATCTGTTAATTAATTCATCATTGAACTTGAATCAACATTTTGCCATTTACAGAGGTAACTAAAACGAATAGATGGGTTAGCATGGCTTATATACCCCAGATGCACACAATGCCATCTCTTAATCAGCGTTTTAATTTATCACCAAACTTACTGACCCGAGATGGTGATAACCGCATTGGAGGACCGCTACTTCACAAAAGAAAGAAGCGCGGCCACTTTAGTACATCATTTTGATTTATTCTATCATAATTCAGAGCCAAAGAGTAATGAATCTTCACCGAACTTATCGAAACGTCGACAAAAAAGCTAATTAAAATAATTAGATGGGCTAGCAGAACAGATGCACTCAATGCCATCCCTTTAATCTGAGATTAGCTTTATCACTAAATTAATCAAAAACATTGCCAACAACAAATCTACTTAAATATAATAAGATGGGTTTGCATTTACAATTCCTTTTGCCAATATCAAACCTTCAATAAACAAAAAAACATACAATTGCCATCATTCAAAAAAGCTTGAACTACTACAACTAAAGCATGAAATCTAATTGAAATGGGTTAGTATAGCATCCCATATCATCTTAATTGCACATTGCATTCAATCAAAACACTCAAAACCTTTTTTATTTTTTTCAAATAACACAACAACATTATCCGAGTGCCTCAATGACTCCTGCAAATTGCGGGGTAAGGGGTTTAGATATAGGCCGTTTCCGAACGACCCAAGATAAAACAAACAACAATGGGTATCATATACTTCCCACAAACTACTCCTACTCAAGATTAGACAAACTAAAAACACCAATAATGAAAAATTATAAGCGTTCATTAACAACTTAAAATAAAAATATAATAAAACAAGAACTCACTTGATTAGTGAGAGTTTTAATTGGTTGTCTTTTATTAGGAGTAGCAACACCATCATCATCTTCTTGATGTTGAGGCAAAGATCCACCATTTAATTGCTTAGTACATGCTATACAAGTCAACATTTTTACTCACACTACACAATAAACACTAAAAAAACCCTTAAAACACTCACTAATTAGTGTATATTAGTACTAAAGTTGTAAACTTTTTTTGTGATTAATAAAAATAAATACTCCAAATTAATGGGTTATTGTGATTTAATAGAAAAGAGTGAAAACAATTCACATTCACTTTAACACACCCATTAATCCAATAAATCCAATTAATCAAATTAAATATGATATGATATGATTTTGTTCCTTTATCCTAGAGATTTTTCATGGAATTTGATATAAAAGTGTGTATTTGCAGGATTCTTACACATTTGGTTGTTTTGGGAAATGTTTTAAATATAGAAATGAAGCAAAAATGAGAGTATTTGTTTATGATATGATATGATATTATGATATGAAAAGAAATGTTACAGAGTGTAAGAAAGAAAGAGTGTAGTGTAGAAAATGGAATGAATGTAAATAAATATTGTGTATAATGAATGATGTTTTGAGAGAGAAAAATGAGGAGATTTGATGAAAGAGATGTCCAGGTAACTTGGGCTTGCAACGACTAATTGTCTTGGTCCCGATGTGTATGACTACCTTCAATTGTTCTGACAATTCCATTTTATAATCATGGCTTATTGTACCAAGTGTTTTCCTCGCTAATTTTCGGTTCAGTTCAGTTTAGTTCCGTTCAATTTGATTGAGTGTTATTGAGAACAATAGGTAGCTCAAGTGGTAAGAGCACTCTTACTCCAACCTTGAAGTTGGGGGTTCGATTCTCACCCGCGACATTGTGCACTCATTTGAACCAAAAAAAAAAATTGATTGAGTGTTATTCAGTTTAGTTTAGTTTAATTCAGTTCAGTTTGCTATACTTCAGCAGTAAAGAGCAAGGCTTAAGTCTGGTAGAATTATACTCCCTCTGTCACGGTAAATTGTTGTTCCGAGTCTCCCGACCAAGGAAATAATAGGGGTGTATTTGTGGTACAATAGTCTCATTAGTAGATCAAATTACTCATAGAATATCTTCCTAATATATAAAGTACAACAATTGACTGAGACACCGTAAAAAGAAATATGACAACAAGTGATCAGGACGGAGGGAGTACTTATTAATTCAGTGTTATTTAGTTTAGCTCAGTTCAATACAGTTCGGTTTAACTCAACTGAAAAGAACAAGACGTAAATCTGATAGAATTATATATACTCATCATGAACTCATTCACCAAGATCTCTAATTAAAAGTTATTTTTATATTTTTTTCAAGATACCCATTGCAAAGAAGAATTATTTTTCTTCCTTATAAATATTTTTTTTCCCACCAAGTCATATTCATGCCATTTACTCTCTAAGACCATCCCTAAGCAGAGATCGCGTTAATTAGGTCACGACCCGATTTTACTCTTAATTCCGCTTTATTTATCTTGACCTACTTTCACCCTTCCAAGTAGAAGGTCACGACCTAGGTCAGCAACCCAATCATTTTCCACTTCACAATCCATATTATATACTTCGTACTTTTTTTTATTGTTTTTTTATTGTTCAACCAATAAAAATTGTACACCTGGTAGGTCACTAAGTAGGTCAATTTTGTTCCACCATGGTCATAAATTGACCTTTTATGTAGCTTTTATGTAGAAATGTCACAAATTAACAAAGAAGATCACCAATTATCTTTGCTTAATTACATCATTGGTTACTTTACCTCAACAATCTTATCTGATCACTAATTCTCACAAGGATTAATCTGATCGTTTATATTTTTTATAGGTGTAACTTTTTTACTTTCTCATAACCATCTCAATTAATCTGATTCTTCTTCTTTATAACGTCATAAATCAAACACTATTATACACATTTCTGCCACATTCGTGAGCATATTAAATAAATTTTCGCTCGACCTAATCAATCTTAGATGTAATTTATGTATTGTTTAATATTTTGCCTTTTACCAATTGTAATACTCAAATTTGTTATTGTTGGAGCTAGTGTCCTCCAGTTAGTGCAATAACATAAATAAATCTCTGTAGGTTCACAGGGTATACTTTGTATAATAATCAGTTGATTAACGTTTATCAATAACGGTTGGCTTGCTAGATAAGTTTGACGTTATTGTCATACAGATGGCGGTGATCAACTGGTCCTTAAAAGTCACACCTATAGGATGTGTTTGAGAGATGTGATTATTTGAGAAAATAATCATATTGATACCCTATTATATGACTAAAAGGTTAGTCAGTGTTTTTGACTAAAAGGTTAGTCAATGTGATGATGAGACGAAAGTTAGCTGAGACGAATTAACTGTAATTCGTAAAATTGAATATAAAAAGTTATATTTAATTATAGTATATAATGTAAGCTAATTAAACATAAACCGTTATAATTAATTGGCAAATTATAAATATACGGATATTTATAACTAATGATGGATTATAATGTCGGTCCATGTAATACGACGATTATAAGATATTACATTATATTGGAAGCTAAAATGACCGAAACACGGTATCCAGATACACTCGGGTTTCGGGTCAATGGGTAGTTATTTTTGAGGAGACTAACTCTCCTCATATAAAAACCTAAGTGTGTGCCGTGGGAAAGGCAGAGAAAAGAGGAAAAAGAAAATTAAAAAAAACCCTATTCTATTCTCTTCTCACTGGCAGCCACCATCAAACATATTCATCACAACAGACAAAAGTTAACAGTAACTTTTGACAAAACTACAAAACAAAAGTTAACAGTAACTTTAGTTCTCTTTCTAGCATAAGAGAAGGGTATTTCTCATACAATCTTGGGTGCAACGATTAGGAGGATATCTACTTTGATATCTCTGTTCTTTACGCCAAATTGCTAGGACCGGAGGTTGATTTCTAAATCTCTAAACTTTTTCTATGTTTTCGTTTATGACTTGCATAATCAAATTATTACTTTTCGTTATAATCCTAAAATAATTGTATTGTGGTAATACCGATTTCCCACAAGTGGTATCAGAGCATAGGCCACGAAATTGTTTTAATTTGATTTCATAAACCGAAACTGTTTTCTTCCGCTGTGTGTTTGACTCGATCGAGGACTTTAGTGTCTCGATCGATCAGTTTTTGTGAGATTTTGGTCGATCGAGTACTTGATTTCACTCCATCGAGCAGTTTTCTTTCTTATTTGGTCGATCGAGTACTGGGTTTTGCTCGATCGATCTGTTTTCTGAAAAGTTTGGTCGATCGAGTTACTTTGTCTGCTCGATCGAGCAGTTTGCTCAAAAGTTTTGGTCGATCGAGTGTTTTTATACTCGATCGTGGTCCCTGTTTGTCGACTAGGAAGAATTAATCGTATATCCTTTCGCATTCGTTTTCATTTAGATTTATTTTGTTATTTTAATCTGTTAAAATAACATAGAATAGATTTGTAGATGTTTTAATTTAATAAAGATTAGATTAAAATGAAAATGAAAATGATGTTGGATGAGTTTTTCATTAGAAAGGATATTATTTTTCCTATTTTGTCGATAAGGACCGTTTTGCTGAAAAATTTGCCGAAAATCATTCTGCTGAAATTTTATTTTTTCTGTTTTTCATGTTCATGTTTTTTGGCCTTTAATTGTACATCATTCGGATTTTGTATAATTAATGTGAAACGGTTCACATATGCTTAATATCTTACATTTTAAAGCAGTTTGAAATGTTTAGGATAGTTCATTTTATCAGTAAAATGAAACGAGATTGTAATTGATGTGGGTGATTACAGAATTACCACATAATTATAATCTATGTTAAATGGTGGTTTGGATAATAAAACATCGTAATAACTGCATTATGTCTTGTATGTTTTATTTTAGTTGATGCTTTTATCTTGTTTTTGGGAATGTTTGAATGAATTTTTAACGTATTTTACAATCAGTTGTAACTTAGTGTGGCCTTAGTAGATTGTGTTACCGTAATGATGGTAACATAGTCTTGGATGTATTTTTGAGATCTCGCATCTCCATTATTTTTAGTTTTGGGTTTTGAAATTAGTATGTAATAAATAGGATCAATGTAATTTTATTTGTTGTAATTTCAAAGAAGACTAAAGATGGAGATTGGAGCTCACTCCCGCTACATGGACCAAGAAGGGTGATCAAGTCAAGCTTCGAGGGTCCAAGCAGTTGGATTCCAAGTTGTATTTCATTCTTTTTGGTAGGATAGGCCACACTAGGACATGTTTTTTTTACGTTTTTCTTTCTCGTTTGGTTTCCATCACATGATAGATATAATTGCATCATATTCCGCCTAAACCAAACCACCTAATAAAATGCATGTAAAATGATTCATATAGGTTGAATATTTTAATCATGGACATACAGATGTCACTCGCTTTTAGGGCCATCACCTTAGTTAAATCATTCTCGAGTTGCTAGACATTCGTTCACTTAAAATGAATTTAAGTTAAGATGATGGGACCTTCCCCTATAAAATTAAAATTGAGACTAGTCTTTATAGGGAAAACTACTATGAGCCCCTTCTTCGTCGGAAGTCATAATATGACCCCTTCTACGTTGGGTAAGTAGTGAGTGTTGACCTATTTTATCTCAACATTATAGTACGAGTAATATCTCGGGATTATAATGGACTAAAGATAGAATTTACAGAAATTTATCGACCGAGAATTCTAAAGGTAGAATTAGCCAAAAGGTTGGCTTATCAATTTACAGAAATTGAGTCTTGGGATCATTTATATAATTCTTGAGGGAGGTCAATTGTATAAATGCACGAGTCATCGAATTAAACAGTTTTTCATTAGACTCAAATTTAAAACGATGAAACTTATCATATTTATTTTCCCACAGTCATATATTCAGATATAACTGCCTTAAAAAACAAATGGCTGGACGTACAGACGACCCAATGCCAAGTGCTACACTCGCTCGCGAGTCCTGGCTAAAGATCTTTATGGACAACATGAATCAGTCCACGCGACTGAAGAATGATGGGTCCAACTTTGCGGACTGGGAGGCTGCATTACGGAATGCTGCCATTGCTGACGGTAAACTCAAGTACTTGACTGAGCCACTACCGCCAAACCCAGGCCCCAATGCAGGAGCAAATGAATCATTTGCTTATAGTGATTTCGTAATGGAGGCGGGTGCGATAAAGAACGTACTCATCTTTTCAATGGAATCAAATTTGCAAAGGCGATTCATTGCCCAGGGTGCAAACAAGATTTTCACCACACTCTCTAACGAGTTCTCGAAAGCTCCGAGGATCGTTAGCTATGAGTACACCTGTCGCTTCTTTGAAGCGAAACTCCAGAAGGGCCAAGCGGTTAGCCCACACATTCTTGCTATGATCGAGAATGTCGAGAAGCTGGAGGCTCTTGGTTGTAAAATCGATGAGCAGATCATTATTGATCGTGTGCTCCATTCACTTCATGATGGTTTTGCCCTTTTCAGGGCAAATTACTATATGAATGATATGAAGAAAAGTCTTCATCAGCTCCACTCACTTCTCGTACAGACCGAGAGTGATCTGAAATTGAGGGGGAGCGTGAAACAGGACGTTCTCATGATTAACAACAAGGGTAGGGGTAAGGGCAAGGCTCAAGCTGACCTAGCTGTAGGGAAGCCAAAGTTCAAAAAGCCAGGAAAGGTCAAGAGTGGGCCTGGTGAGACTAGCGGTAGCTCACAAGGCAAGACAAAGAGCAAAGAGAACGTGGAGTGCCACCATTGC
>JAIUZE010032536.1:0-11087 GCA_022085475.1 Heliosperma pusillum | reverse complement strand
TAATTAACTGTACGTATCAAAATAATTTAGTTACTATTTGGATTTCACCCTTTAGGTGTGACCGCAAAGGGATCAGTTGATCACCGCCGTCATACGACAATAACGTCAAACTCTAGTCAGTCAACCGTTATTGATTTACGTTAATCAACTGACTAATCATATATATATAGTCAATAAATATCCCAATTATATTCCATAATAAGATTTATTATGTGACGCACTATTGTGGAGGACACCTACTCCAACACCTGCAGCATGTACTTCCCCCCTTGAGTCCTTCCTCCTCCAGTTTGTGTGATCCATTCCTCAGCAAAGTCAGGGTCCTCCTTGTACAATCCTTTCAGAAATTCAAACCCCAACACCCTTTGCTCCATGACTGCTAACAAAGAATGCCTCCTTGACAGTGCATCTGCCACAGCATTCTGTTTCCCCTCCTTATACTACTAGAGAATGTAAAGGATTGTAGAAACTCCACCCACTTGGCATGCCTGTGATTCAGCTTGTGTTGGCCACTGATATATTTCAATGCCTCATGATCTGAGTGCAAACAAAAGGCTTTGGCTTCAAGTAGTGCCCCCAATGCATGACTGCTCTGATGATGGCATAGAATTCCTTATCATAAGTGGAGTACTTGAGCTTGGCACCATTCAGTTTCTCACTGAAATAAGCAACTGGCTTTTGCCCTTGTATCAACACTGCCCCAATGCCAACCTCACTAGCATCACATTCCACCTCAAACAGCTAATCAAAGTCAGGTAGTTTAAGGATTGGAGTCTCACACATCAACCTCTTGATCCTCTCAAAGGATTGTTGGGCCTCCTCAGTCCACTGGAACTCCCCTTTCTTCAAGCACTCAGTGATGGGTGCTACAACTGAACTGAAGTTCTTGATGAACCTCCGATAGAATGAAGCCAACCCATGGAACCCCCTTACCTCAGTGATGGTTTTAGGTGTAGGCCATGTTTGAATGGCTGCAACCTTCTCCTGATCAACTGAGATTCCTCTTCCTGACACAATGTACCCTAGAAATGCAACCTCCTCATCCATGAAGGTACATTTCTCTAGCTTCCCATACAGCTTCTGCTCCTTTAAGATCCCAAAGATTGTTTCAAGGTGCCTGAGATGTTCCCCTCTGCTGCTACTATACACTAGGATGTCATCAAAGTAAACCACAGCAAAGCTGCCCAAACAAGGCCTCAACACTTCTGTCATAAGTCTCATGAAGGTGCTTGGTGCATTGGATAGTCCAAATGGCATGACAAGCCATTCATACAGACAATGTTTTGTCTTGAATGCAGTCTTCCATTCATCCCCCTCTCTGAGCCTCTCCTGATGGTAACCCTGCCTTAGATCAATCTTGGAAAAGACCTGAGCTCCACTTAGCTCATCAAGCATGTCATCTAGCCTTGGAATGGGGAACCTATACTTGACTGTAATGTTGTTGATTGCTCTGCTGTCAGTGCACATCCTCCAGGTTCCATCCTTCTTAGGCACTAGTAGAGCAGGTACAGCACAAGGGCTTAGGGACTCCCTCACAAACCCTTTGCTTATAAGCTCCTCAATCTGCTTCTGCAACTCCTTGGTGGCAGTTGGGTCACTTCTGTAGGCTGGCCTATTTGGCAGCACAGAACCTGGGACCAAATCAATGTGGTGCTCAATCCCTCTTAGGGGTGGTAGTCCATCTGGTAATTCTCTTGGAAAGACCTCCTTGTATCTCAATATCAAAGGCTCAACCTTTGCTGGTAACTTGGAACCTTCCCCTTCTGTAACTTCTTTAGATAGCAAGATGATCACAGGTTGTTCTTGCTTCATCTCCTTGATCATAGCTGCCTCTGATAAAAACAACACCCCATTGACCTCCTCTAGCACATTGGGACTCCCATAATTCCTCTGGTTGGGTGGTAGAGGTGTCAAAGTTACCTTCTGAAACAGGAGTAGAGCTCCATCATGACCAAGCCAAGAACTCAGCTAGCCAGGATTGCACCATTGCAGCCAAAGGGTCCCAACCAACCCCCAACCAAACAAACAAGAGCCCCACACCAAAGGCACCAGGTATAACACTCCCCAAGCACCCCCTTTACAGTCAAGAAGCAGCAACAAGTCAAGCAAGCACAACCACAAGAAGGGTCACAAGAGCAGGGTCCAGATTCCTGTAAAACAGCCAAGACCAGCCAGAGTATAAATCAAATATCATGCAGTACGAGTCCAACCAGGGGCTCCATCTTCTTTTCCCTTAAAGTTGAGGTCCTTAGCAAGAGAAAAGTCCAGGACAAGTTTTCCAAATAAAGTCTAGAAGTCCATCTAAAACAGCATAGAAGAATGAAGGTCATATGAGGAGTCAGCTGGCACCAAGGCCAATATTCTGTCCCAAAGCTCCTTACTTTGGTGTATGATCACCCTCAGGTGTAGTTAGTATGTAGGAAGGTCGTATATGAAGCCTTGCAGCCCCAAAACACAAGCAAGAACAAGCCAGCAAAGATTCCTAGCGTTTGCAGACTTACTGACCCGGCAGGAGCTGGGGCACAGGGCAGAGCAGAATTCAACACTAGGGACAGGGGGCAGGCCAAGGGGGATCAAGGGGTGAGCATTGGCAACCAAGGGGAGGTCTACATGGGTATCCAAGGGTCAATCCGGGGGCAAGGGATGGGTAACAAAAAGGGGAAGCTGCAAGCTGAGCAATGTTGGCCAGGACATGAGCCAGGACACGAGCCAAGACACGAGCCAAGCAAGACAAAGACAAGCCCACCAACACCCCACCACAATATCACAAAAACAGCCTACACCAGTCACTTGGGGAAGGCATAACTACCACCACACTCTGAACCACCAGCTACCACCAAGCACAGCTAAAACCTTACCCACCTAGGTCCAAAAAAGTCCTAGGGAACCAGTTCCAAAACACAACACAACTACCCTAAAAATCCAAATCAAAACAGCCTACCCAAAGCATAAAGCATAAAGCAGTCTTTCCATTTCTAGCTAAAAACTGAAAGAATATCTCCAAAAGTCTTTCCTTGTCTTCCCTACTATTAGAACTACTGCAGAAGAAGGTCAACGAGCATTGATGAGCCTCGTCCACAAGTTCCAAGCCAACACCAAGCAACAAGCACAACCTGGAGCATGTCATTGTCAAATGTCTGCATTTTGTCTGTTTTATTGTTTTTCTTTTGGCATTAGCAGTCTGTATTTCTAGCCAGTATTTTGTCATCTTTTAATAGTTAATCTTGGCCCTTAGATGATACTCTAGGGTTGTAATCACATCCAGCATTGAGGCCTATATAAGGACCCATGCTCTTTTGTACAAGGCAGTTGATTATTGAATGAAAAAACTGAGCATTGTTCTCATTTCTAAAATCTTTCCAACTTATGCATTGTCTTGGTTGAAAGTCAGGCCAGATAACTTCCTGTGCTAGGCTGTGGTTGTTGATCTAAGTCTGTGGCAAGTTAGATATCCCTGTGCATAGACTGTGGGGTGTTTGCTTGTTGTTTAGTTCAAGCCTGCTTACCTGTGCTTGGCTGTGGTAAGGAGTCTTAGCTAGTCTAGTTTGTTGTTTGATTCCCTGTGTTGAGCTGTGGGAGTTGAGTAACATCCATATCCAGTGCTAGATAGGAGTCTAGGGTCCAATTCCTAACACACCCCTATAATATCACTGCAATTCTGGCATCAGAGCTTTGGTTGTGAGGCCATTGTTATCCTAACTACAACAAAAACACAAAAAATAACCCAATGAGTGAAGAGAGGCTTGCAGGTATTGAAGGCAAGGTGGATCAGCTAGCAGGCACTGTCAATGTAGTGCTGGCTGCCTTGAACACTGTCATGGAGAACATTGCTCCTCCACTGAGGGGAAGACCACCCCCTAGAGGCAGAGGCAGAGGTCGTGGCCACATGGGCATGGGAAGAGGACATCCCCTGCAGGAGGAAGAAGGGTCAGACTCAGGAGAAAGCAACAGAACTTATGAGGAGATTCCAGAGCACACTGACAAGCATCTCAAGGTAGAAATTCCTGAATTCTCTGGTAGTTTAAACCCTGATGATCTATTAGAATGGATTAGGGATGTTGAGAAGGTATTTGAATACAAAAGTTACTCTGATATTAAGTCTTTTAAAGTTGCTGTGCTAAGATTGAAAGGGTATGCATCCCTATGGTTTGACAACTTAAAGCACCAAAGGATTAAGGAGGGTAAGGAACCTCTTAGGTCTTGGTCAAAACTGAAAAAGAAAATGCTAAACAAATTTGTCACTAAAGACTACACCCAAGATCTGTTCATTAAACTATCCAAACTGAAACAAGAAGAGAGGTCTGTGGAGGCATACCTCAGGGACTTTGAGCAATTGACTCTCCAGTGTGAGGTCAATGAGAAACCTGAGCAAAGGATTGCCAGATTCTTGGAGGGTTTAGATAGGAGCATTGCTGCTAGAGTTAGGATGCAACCTTTGTGGTCCTATGATGATGTTGTCAACCTGGCTTTAAGGGTTGAAAAAATGGGGAAAACCAAACCAACTCTACCTAAGCCTGTTACTAGACCTGCATACAAACCTTACAGTGGTATTAGGATGGGAGAGACCCCTAAAACAACCAGCCAGTCAACCACAGACAAAGGAAAGGGAGTTGTGAACTCTAAACCCAACCCCACCCCAACTGAGAACAAAATCAGATGTTTCCAATGCCAAGGTTATGGTCACTTTAGGAAGGACTGTCCTTCTAAGAGAACCATGACACTTATGGAGGTAGAAGAGTGGGAGAAGGAGGGATTAGTTGAGTATGAGGTTGATGACAGCATGGTGTTAGAGGTAGTGACAGCTGAGGAGGAACCAATGCAGGACTTGGTCATGGCTCATCCTGACACAGGCCATAACTTGGTCCTATGGAGGGTCATGCACTCTCAACATACTCCATTGGAGGATGACCAGAGGTCTTTGATATTCAGAAGCAGGTGCACCATTCAAGAGAGGGTATGCAACTTGATCATTGATGGGGGAAGTTGTACCAATGTGGCTTCCATCACCCTAGTGAACAAGCTAAGTCTGATTACTCAAGAGCATCCACACCCCTATAAACTGAGATGGCTTAACAAGGGGGCTGAGGTGAGGGTTGATAGGCAATGCCTGGTGCCATTCTCTATTGGGAAGGTATACCAAGATGAGGTATTGTGTGATGTAGTACCAATGGATGCCTGTCACCTACTACTAGGGAGGCCTTGGGAGTTTGATAGAAACACCACTCATCAGGGTAGGGATAACACCTATAGCTTCAGGCATGGGGGAAAGAAGGTAACTTTGACACCTCTACCACCCAACCAGAGGAATTATGGGAGTCCCAATGTGCCAGAGGAGGTCAATGGGGTGTTGTTTTTATCAGAGGCAGCTATGATCAAGGAGATGAAGCAAGAACAACCTGTGATCATCTTGCTATCTAAGGAAGTAACAGAAGGGGAAGGTTCCAAGTTGCCAGCAGAGGTTGAACCTTTGATCTTGAGATACAAGGAAGTCTTTCCAAGAGAATTACCAGATGGACTACCACCCCTAAGAGGGATTGAGCACCACATTGATTTGGTCCCAGGTTCTGTTCTACCAAATAGGCCAGCCTACAGAAGTGACCCAACTGCCACCAAGGAGTTGCAGAAGCAGATTGAGGAGCTTATGAGCAAAGGGTTTGTGAGGGAGTCCCTAAGCCCTTGTGCTGTACCTGCTCTACTAGTGCCTAAGAAGGATGGCACCTGGAGGATGTGCACTGACAGCAGGGCAATCAACAACATTACAGTCAAGTATAGGTTCCCCATTCCAAGGCTAGATGACATGCTTGATGAGCTAAGTGGAGCTCAGGTCTTTTCTAAGATTGATCTAAGGCAGGGTTACCATCAGGTGAGGCTCAGAGAGGGGGATGAATGGAAGACTGCATTCAAGACAAAACATGGTCTGTATGAATGGCTTGTCATGCCATTTGGACTATCCAATGCACCAAGCACCTTCATGAGACTTATGACAGAAGTGTTGAGGCCTTGTTTGGGCAGGTTTGCTGTGGTTTACTTTGATGACATCCTAGTGTATAGTAGCAGCAGAGGGGAACATCTCAGGCACCTTGAAACAATCTTTGGGATCTTAAAGGAGCAGAAGCTGTATGGGAAGCTAGAGAAGTGTACCTTCATGGTTGAGGAGGTTGCATTTCTAGGGTACATTGTGTCAGGAAGAGGAATCTCAGTTGATCAGGAGAAGGTTGCAGCCATTCAAACATGGCCTACACCTAAAACCATCACTGAGGTAAGGGGGTTCCATGGGTTGGCTTCATTCTATAGGAGGTTCATCAAGAACTTCAGTTCAGTTGTAGCACCCATCACTGAGTGCTTGAAGAAAGGGGAGTTCCAGTGGACTGAGGAGGCCCAACAATCCTTTGAGAGGATCAAGAGGTTGATGTGTGAGACTCCAATCCTTAAACTACCTGACTTTGATCAGCTGTTTGAGGTAGAATGTGATGCTAGTGGGGTTGGCATTGGGGCAGTGTTGATACAAGGGCAAAAACCAGTTGCTTATTTCAGTGAGAAACTGAATGGTGCCAAGCTCAAGTACTCCACTTATGATAAGGAATTCTATGCCATCATCAGAGCAGTCATGCATTGGGGGCACTACTTGAAGCCAAAGCCTTTTGTTCTGCACTCGGATCATGAGGCATTGAAATATATCAGTGGCCAACACAAGCTGAATCACAGGCATGCCAAGTGGGTGGAGTTTCTACAATCCTTTACATTCTCTAGTAAGTATAAGGAAGGGAAACAGAATGTTGTGGCAGATGCACTGTCAAGGAGGCATTCTTTGCTATCAGTCATGGAGCAAAGAGTGTTGGGGTTTGAGTTTCTGAAGGAATTGTACAAGGAGGACCCTGACTTTGCTGAAGAATGGGTCACACAAACTGAAGGAGGGAGGACTCAAGGGGACAAGTACATGCTGCAGGAGGGATTCTTGTTCCAAGGAAACAAGCTATGCATCCCAAGGGGTTCTTACAGGGATCTACTCATCAGGGAAGTACACTCAGGAGGACTAGGAGGACACTTTGGGGTTCAAAAGACACTTGATATACTGCAGGATCAATTCTACTGGCCCAGGATGATAGGGGATGTTCAGGTTATCCTCAGGAGGTGCTCTACATGTCAACAAGCCAAGAGTTCTTTCCAGACTGGACCTTACACTCCACTACCAGTAGCTAACATACCAAGGGAGGAGGTGAACTTTGATGCAAAGAGGAGGGTTGAGCAGATGGTGAAGCTCCATGAGACAGTCAGAAAGCAGATAGAAAGGGCAAATGAGAGGTACAAGAAACAGTCCAAGGTTCCTAGGTCCAAGAAAGAGTTCATGCCAGGGGATTTAGTGTGGATTCACTTGAGGAAGGAGAGGTTTCCAGCTAGGAGGAAGAACAAACTCATGCCTAGAGCTGATGGTCCATTTGAAATCATAGAAAGTGTTGGACCTAATGCATACAAAGTTGACCTACCAGGAGAATATGGGGTTCATGGCACTTTCAATGTAGGGAATCTCAGTCCATACTATGGGGATTCTGAGGATGGGGAGGCTACAGGCTTGAGGACAAGCCCAATTCAACCAGGGGAGGATGCAGCAGGAGCTGGGGCACAGGGCAGGGCAGAATTCATCACTAGGGACAAGGGACAGGCCAAGGGGGATTAAGGGGTAAACATTGGTAACCAAGGGGAGGTCTACATGGGTATCCAGGGGTCAATCTGGGGGCAAGGGATGGGTAACAAAAGGGGAAGCTGCAAGCTGAGCAATACTGGCCAGGACACGAGCCAGGTAACGAGCCAAGCAAGCCAAAGACAAGCCCACCAACACCCAGTCACAATTTCACAAAAAGAGCCTACAGGTGCCACTTGGGGAAGGCATAACTACCACCACACTTTGAACCACTAGCTACCACCAAGCCCAGCAAAACCCTTACCCACCTAGGTCCAAAAAAGTCCTAGGGGATCAGTTCCAAAACACAACACAACTACCCTAAATATCCAAATCAAAACAGCCCACCAAAAGGCATAAAGCAAAAAGCAATCTTTCCATTTCTAGCTAAACACTGAAAGACTATCTCCAAAAGTCTTTCCTTGTCTTCCCTACTATTAGAACTACTGCAGAAGAAGGTCAAGGAGCATTGATGAGCCTCGTCCACAAGTTCCAAGCCAACACCAAGCAACAAGCACAACCTGGAGCATGTCATTGTCAAATGTCTGCATTTTGTCTGTTTTATTGTTTTTCTTTTAGCATTAGCAGTCTGTATTTCTAGCCAGTATTTTGTCATCTTTTAATAGTTAATCCTGGCCCTTAGATGATACTCTAGGGTTGTAATCACATCCAGCATTGAGGCCTATATAAGGACCCATGCTCTTTTGTACAAGGCAGTTGATTATTGAATGAAAAAAACTGAGCATTGTTCTCATTTCTAAAATCTTTCCAACTTATGCATTGTCTTGGTTGAAAGTCAGGCCAGATAACTTCCTGTGCTAGGCTGTGGTTGTTGATCTAAGTCTGTGGCAAGTTAGATATCCCTGTGCATAGACTGTGGGGTGTTTGCTTGTTGTTTAGTTCAAGCCTGCTTACCTATGCTTGGCTGTGGTAAGGAGTCTTAGCTAGTCTAGTTTGTTGTTTGATTCCCTGTGTTGAGCTGTGGGAGTTGAGTAACATCCATATCCAGTGCTAGATAGGAGTCTAGGGTCCAATTCCTAACACACCCCTATAATATCACTGCAAGAACAAGCCAAGCAAAGACTTCCCAAGACAGTTTGCAGACTTACCATTTCTGGAAAGAAACAAACCTACTTTTGCAGTCTTTCTTTTCTCTGTTTTGCAGTCTGTTTTTGTTGTCCTCATTAGCTGACTTTGTAGTTTGTTTTATCAGTAAGATGTAAGGCTTTTAAGCCCTTAGATGTCCTTGTTTTTCAAGGGTCAGGATCTGTTGTAGTTGCCTATATAAGGCCTAAGTTGTAACCTAAAGAGGCAGACTTTGATTAATATAATTCTGAACTTTGTTCAAACAATTCTCAGCAAAAGCTAAGTGTTGTAGCATCCCTTAGTAAGCTTGTGTGAGAGCTAAGATTGCAGTGTTAGAACTCATTACTTGTGTGTCTTGAGTCCTTCACAACCTTTGTTACCTGTGCTTGTGTGCTAGGGTGCAAAGTTCTATCTGAATTGCCTAGCCTAGTGCAGGTTGTTGGAGTCATTTCTAAGTGAGTTAAGCTTGTGTGAGAAGAGTGCTAGCCTTAGCCTATTTAACATTGATATCACTCATTTTCTGAGAGGTTTCAGTTCAATTGGTTATCAGAGCTTTTGTTTGTGAGTTCATTTACCTACCTACATTTAAAACACAAAAACTACCCATGAGTGAAGAGAGATTAGCAGGGCTTGAAACCACAGTTCATGGCCTTGCTAGAACTGTTATGGAGGTTACAGCGTCCTTCAATGAATTCTTAGATGGTCAGCTCAACAATGGTGGAAGAGGAGGCAGAGGACGAGGTAGAGGAGCACCTGTGCCACCTGTTGCAGCAAGAAGGAGGCAACATATGGAGTAGGAGGAGGCCTCAGATTCAGAGAACTCAGAGCAGGGCCTTCCTAGGCACCATGACAAAGACTTAAAGGTAGAAATCCCTGACTTTCTAGGTAGTATGAACCCTGATGACTTCCTAGACTGGTTAAGGACAGTAGAAAGAGTCTTTGAGTTTAAGGGTTACACTGATAGGAGAGCCTTTAAAGTTGCCATCATGAAGTTAACAGGATATGCATCCCTGTGGTATGAGAATATGAAAGCTCAAAGAACTAGGGAGGGTAAGGATCCTATTAAATCTTGGGATAAACTGAAAAAGAAAATGAGGATTAAGTTTGTATCGAAAGACTACACTCAAGACATGTTTATCAGACTTACCCACCTGAAACAAGAAGGTAGACCTGTTGAGTCCTATCTGAGGGACTTTGAGCAGCTCACACTACAATGTGAGATTACTGAAAAGCCTGAGCAGAAGATAGCTAGGTTTTTAGAGGGTCTTGATGAGAAGATAGCTAGCAGAGTAAGGTTGCAGCACCTTTATTCTTTTGAGGAAGCAGTGAGTCTAGCCTTGAGGATTGAAAAGCTAGGGAAGGGAAAATCAGTCCCTCCCAGGCCACAGACTAGACCTTCTTTCAAACCTTTCACTGGAGTAAGAATAGGAGAACCCTTAGTCCCAGCCAAGCCCTCAGTGTCAGACAAAGGCAAGGCCCCTGAGACAGACTTGAGAAAGACAGTATCCCTTAAGAAGTGCTTTAAATGTCAGGGCTTTGGGCATTTTGCTAAAGAATGCCCCTCTAAAAGGGCTTTGAGCAGTATGGCTGTTGTAGAATGGGGTGAAGATGAGATCCTTGTATGTGAGGAGAGTTTGGAGGAACATGAGGAAGAGCCTAGAGAGGAAATGATAGAACCAGATGCAGGCTTGAGTCTGGTAACCTGGAGGGTTATGCACACCCAACCTCAACCATTAGAGGATGATCAGAGGCAGCAGATATTCAGGACCAGATGTACTATAAGGGGAAGGGTTTGCAACATGATAATTGATGGGGGAAGCTGTACCAATGTGGCATCCACAACTCTAGTGGAGAAACTGTCCCTAACCACACAAGAACACCCCCACCCCTATAAACTGAGATGGCTGAACAAGGGAGTGGAAGTAAGAGTTGACAAGCAGTGTGTTGTGCCATTCTCTATTGACAAGGGATACACTGATGAGGTCTTGTGTGATGTTCTACCTATGGATGCTTGTCACCTTCTGTTGGGCTGGCCCTGGGAGTTTGATAGAGATTCTGTACACCATGGCAGGGACAACACCTATGTTTTCAAGTTTGGTAACAAGAAGATCATACTAGCCCCTTTACCTCCCAATGTTAAAGGGAACATTGCCCCTGTCAGTGACATTTCCAAAGAAGTCTTACTGCTGAGTGAAGCTGAGATGGTTCAAGAGCTTATGGGTGATGAAACTGTGTTCATCCTGCTAACCAAAGAGGTTCTACTTCCCCAAGGAGACATTCCAGCTGATGTTCAACAAGTACTGGAGGATTATGGGATGTATTC
>JAIUZE010032535.1:0-14270 GCA_022085475.1 Heliosperma pusillum | reverse complement strand
ATGGCTGATACACTCAAACCCTAATCAACACGTAATCATTGAATCAGTTAACAACCGTTAATCCAAACTCTATCAATCCTAGCCGGCTTGCATCTCACCTTCTAGAACTCATAGAATCATACAAACATGAAAGACCAATACTTCTACAAACAGGCATAAGTTCTTAGAACCGTCAATAGTCGACTTCTGTAACTCGAGGCTATACCACAAGGTAGGAAAACATCCTAGTCCTAGACTGATCAGACCTATCGACAACAGCTATTCCATTCCCCGTCCCATGACATAACCGTCTATGAGAAACTCTACTAGGCGACCCCCTAAGCAGAGATGGCTAGTACTTAAGCTGGCTCCAGTCCCCAAACGGATCAGGCAGCCATGCCCTGACTTGGATATAAACCCACCAAGCCGAGACACAAAAGCTATCAAGCAGTGAACTATATACTCGTTAAAGACAGTACGGACCTATCAATGTCGTGGTCCAAGATACTCATTTAGAATTAGAATGGTCAAGCGCCATATACTCATAATTCTCTATGGGCACTTAGTCAACACGACACCAACCATATAATCAAAACAGTCACGGGAAAAACATCCTATCATGTGACTAATTGCATATAAATCATAATCAAATATCATATCGCCTCATAGCTACTAAGGCTAATTCCATAATTAAATAAAACCTTACTTGAAGACAAATCCCCGACCCGAGTCCCGCGACGGGTCATCAGTCAAATCGGGGCTGACTAGATCTTAGTTTGACCCAACCCGTTGGATCAAACCGGCTAGAAACAGAGTCTTTTCCACATAGACTTGAACATAAAATCAACATATTCATTACATGTTATTTAATAAAACTTCTAACATGTGAATTATTATATAATACCAAAACCCCGTTTGACTAAAAGGATATTAAATTAAACTACGATCTCGTCTTATAATTTCTAACATGTGAGAAATAATAATTTAATGAAAAAACCTTTTTAATTAAATATTTTACTTATTAATATTTCTCGCTTTCTAATTATTACAAAACGCGATAAAAATGACGATAACTCAAAAACCGTCACAAGTCCCAAAGTGGGACCCACGGTCTGAGTTGGGCCGGACCCACATGGGCCTGATTTGGGGCCTCACACGGACCGAATTGGGCTGTTTGGTTGGGAGCCTTTGATTCGCTTTTACTAAAACCGCTTTCTTAATATTTCCCGCATGCTTTAACATATTTAACACCCGTGAAAACAACAACCAATCAATCAAACCTCGACACAACCCAAAGACCAAAACCCGGACCCACCATGGACCAACCCAGACCGGGTCTGAACCGGCCTGGACCGGTCTGGTTTGGTCCGGTTCTAGCCACACAATTCGGCCCCACCAACAACAACATCAAATAAATTCCAACATGTTTTTAATCATCAAACAACCATTTTAACATTCATCCTTACAAACATCATTATTATTAAAAATCATCAAAATTTGTCAAGAACACTAAAACAACATAAAAATCATAACTTAGTAAAAATCATTAAAATTCTTCAAGAACACTAAACTTGTTAAAATTTCATAAACAACATAAAAATCATAACCTAGTAAAAATCATTAAAATTCTTCAAGAATAATAAATCATCATAAAAACTTCCTACAACTTAAAAATTATCAAGAACAATAAATCATCATAAAAATTTCCTACAACTTAAAAATCATCAAGAACAATAAATCATCATAAAAATTTCCTACAACTTAAAAATCATCAAGAACAATAAATCATCATAAAAATTTCCTACAACTTAAAAATCATCACAAACAATAAATCATCATAAAAATTTCCTACAACTTAAAAATCATCACAAACAATAAATCATCATAAAAATTCCATAAAACATAAAAATCATCAAGAATCATAAAACAACATAATAACCACTACTTAACATATTATTAACTAAAAATCCATAAATCATAAAAACATAAACCAAAAATAAAGATGAACCAAAATCAAAAGGAACAAAACTAAAGACTATGTTACTAACTAAAATCATAAATAACCATGATATGAACAAAAACTAAAAGCTATGTGACATTAATTCGTCGAGTAAATCGGAATTGTTACCTTAGCTAGCAAAAACCACTTAGCACAAAATAATAAGAAGTATAACCCAAGAAAACCCCCCTACTAATCTTCACCCAAAATATACGAGTCTCCAAACTCGTCTTCAAAGTCTTCCCCTATAAGAAATAACAATGAAAACATTATTAGAACTTAAATATAAATTTCCATAATTAAAGGGTTGAAAATGATCTTGACGGAATTGAAAATAAAACATACGTGAAGATGGGGAGCGAGGAGGAGATCCTAGAAATATAAATTAGGATGGATTTAATTAAGAAATGAAGGACTTATGGAGGTTTTGCTCAAGAACGATGAAGAACAAAAGATGAACGACGAAGAACACGAAGAACGATTAAAGAAAGTGAGGTTTTGATCTTTATTTGATTTATTGTAAAATGAAAAGTTGTTTGTGAGTAAAGTGGAGTGGGTTGAGCCGTGTACATATAGGCCAAAATAGATGTCGAGTTTTGAAATGGTTGTTACGTAATTGACTCGCGTTTAATAATTATTTTACGGTAAACGATTAAAGATAATTAACGACAAAGTTAATTAAACTAAATATCAAAGATATTATGATATTGTAGTGAAAAATAATGAAAATATCAAGACCTAAGAGAGGAGGAAGTGCCGTGTGGGATAGGTAAGAAGACGGATCTGATTTCGAGCGTTTTGCGTAATTCTCGTTAACTGATCGATAAAGTAATTAAATATCTAGATATTATGATATATTAATCAAAAGTAATGAAAATATCAAGGCTATTAGAGAGGAAAATGAGCCGTGTGGTCTTGTGCTTGCCGGGTCTGTTTTTGCTCGATTTGCGTAATCTCCGTTGACGGATCGATAAAGTAACAAATATCTAAGATATTTGTATTATTTTAATCGAATCAATTAAAATATCCAATCGTGAGTGGAAAACGATGACATGGCCGCGTGACTCATGCCAAAGTCGAGTTTCGATTTTGTTGCGCGCTTTACGATGCGTCGGGAATAGTTAAATGACGTTCGGTTAAAAACCGTAAAGTTATTCTTTAAATTCCAAATAAATTCAAAATAATTATATTAAATTATGATAAATCTTAATAAATCTAAATAAAAATAAATCAAAAATATTATTTTTTTTTTAAATAAAATTTCGGTCTTCATACTTATGAGACGAGTCGGGAAAAGTCAACGGAAGTCAAAGTTGACTGAAAAGTCGAGAAAAGTCGAAGATGACTTAAAAGTCAAGAAAAGTTTAGGACGACTTAAAAATCAATAAAAAGTCAATGACGACTTTAAAAAAAGTCAAGAAAAAGTCAAAGACGGTTTAAAAGTCAAGAAAAGTCAAAGATGACCAAAAACGGTCTTTTCATGAAATCTCTCAAAATTCCAAATACGAACGCGGAATTTCAAAATACGACTCGGAACAAAAATTCCTATATTAAAAACTTAAGTTCTACTGAAAAGTATCCATAAGCTATTGCTTAAACAAATTTGGTACTTTTCGGGTTGTTACAATCACCCCTCCTTTTAAAAAGTTTCGTCCTCGAAACTTAGAAGAAGGAACGTAACATATATGTAGGTCTATTTCAAAATTGTTAAAAATATATCTGTAATAAAATACGGGGTATTATCTACGGAACGGCAGGTTCTCGTCAGCATCAAGAATATCGATAGGAGGTACGAAATCTTCGAACGGTTAAATCGAATAGAAAAGAGGAACGAAAGAAGGAAATTTTACCTCCCAAGCCAAAGAGTCGGGATTATTTAGCTAACATTTTAGCTCGGGGTCCAAGTTTCTGATTAGAGTTTCCACAACGACAAAGGATCGAACTAAAGGTACAACCTTGGTTCGGAGTTGTTTGTTAGCCCTTTCAAGTATACGAATCGGCCTTTCTTCCAAAGCCAAATTAGGTTCCAAGTCCAACACTTCCTCTTGAATAATATGACTCGGATCACTGATATACTTCTTCAATTGCGAACCATGGAACACATCATGAACTTTGCTCAAGTTCGGAGGTAATTCCAGACGATAAGCAACAGGACCAACTCTTTTAAGCACGCGAAACGGTCCAATATATTTAGGACTCAACTTCCCTTTCACTCCAAACCGTTTCACTCCTTTCATTGGTGATACTTTAAGGAATACACGGTCTTCAACATCAAATTCAAGCGGTCGAGGACGAACATCGGCATAGGATTTCTGTCTATCTTGAGCGGTTTTCATTCGTTCTCGAATGACTTGACTTGATCAATTGTTTCGGTCACGATGTCGGGCACTCAACATATGATCATCTGCACTTGATCCCAACAAACCGAATTCGGCATTTCTACCGTATAAAGCCTCGTACGGTGACATCTTGATAGATGCATGATAACTGTTGTTATAAGAAAATTCAACCAGAGGCAAACACTTCTCCCAAGAAGTGTGAAAGTCTAAAGCACAAGCTCGGAGAAGATCTTCCAAAGTTTGGATCGTTCTCTCAGTTTGACCATCTGTAGCGGCATGAAATGCTGTGCTCATCAACAACTTACTACCCATGGCTTCTTGCAAAGCTGTCCAGAATCGGGAACTGAATCTCGGATCACGATCTGAAACTATATCTTTAGGAACTCCATGGTAACGTACTATCTCCTTCACATAGGCACCAGCTAAGACCTCAATATTCCAAGTTTCTTTGATAGGCACAAATCTGGCACACTTGGTTAGTCGGTCTACAATAACCCAGATAGCATCCTTTCCACTAGAAGTTTTCGGTAATGCCATCACGAAGTCCATAGAAATAGACTCCTATTTCCACAGAGGAATTTCCAAAGGTTGCAGTAAACCTCCGGGTCTTTGATGATCAATCTTCACCTTCTGACAAGTAAGACATCTACTAACATACTCCTTTACTTCAATCTTCATCCTAGGCCACCAGAACTGTGGTCTCAAATCTTTGTACATTTTGTCACCGCCCGGATGAATAGAATAAGGAGAAAGGTGAGCTTCATCAAGTATTCTCTTCCTCAACTCGGCACTTCTCGGAACAAACATTCGACCATGGTAACGAAGGTAGCCATCATTATCCACCACACAATCATTAGCTTGCCCAAGTAGAATTTTTGATCGAATGGCGATAAAAGTAGCATCCTCCGGTAAACAAGTACGAATCTCACGATAAAAATCAGGTTCCGCGGTCAAAGCACCAAGATAATCAAATCCTTTCCCAACGAACTGTATCTGAAGCTTCTGAAACTCGGTTACTAGTTCATCGGGTAAAGTACCAAGAGCATTTAATGAATGACTAGTCTTTCTACTCAAAGCATCTGCCACAACATTTGCTTTTCCCTCGTGATAAATCAACTCAGCATCATAATCATTCACTAACTCCAACCATCTTCTCTGCCTCATGTTCAATTCCTTCTGAGTAAAAATGCACCTCAAGCTCTTATGATCGGTGGAAATTCGGCAATGAACTCCAATAAGATAATGTCTCCAAGTTTTCAAGGCATGTACTACAGCTGCTAACTCAAGATCATGAGTCGGATAATTCACTTCATGAACCCTGAGTTGTCGAGAAGCATAAGCAATAACCTTTCTATTCTGCATCAAGACACATCCCAAACCATGCTTTGAAGCATCACAATAAACATCATAATCGGCTTCATCATCTGGTAAAGTTAGAACCGGTGCGGTAGTCAATCTCTTCTTCAATTCTAAGAAGGCAATTTCACATTCATCAGTCCAAATATACTTTGCTTCCTTCTTTAGCAATTGAGTCATCGGTCTTGCTAATTTGGAGAAATCTTTCACAAACCGACGATAATAACCCGCTAAACCAAGGAAACTCCGTATCTCGGACACATTTTTCGGACTTTTCCAATCCATAACTGCCTCAATTTTAGCTGGATCGACCATAACACCGTCTTTGGAAATGACATGACCAAGGAAAGAAACCTCGGGCAACCAGAATTCACATTTGGAGAACTTAGCATACCACTTTTGGCGTCGAAGAACACCCAAAATGGTTCGAAGATGAATAGCATGTTCTTCCTTAGATTTTGAAAAGATCAGAATGTCATCAATGAATACCACCACACATTTATCAAGATACTCCCGGAAGGTACGATTCATCTGATCCATGAATATAGCTGGAGCGTTAGTCAAACCGAATGGCATCACATTGAATTCGAAATGACCATACCTCGAGCTGAAAGCAGTCTTCGGAATATCTGCTTCCCGAACGGGAATCTGATGATAACCCGATCTAAGATCAATCTTGGAAAACATAGAAGCACCACGTAACTGGTCAAAGAGATCATTAATACGTGGAAGAGGATATTTGTTTTTGATTGTGACACGGTTCAACTCACGATAATCGATGCACATCCGCATAGAACCGTCTTTCTTTCTTGACAAATAATACGGGAGCACCCCAAGGAGAAGCACTAGGCCTAATAAAGCCTTTCTCAATTAAATCATCAAGTTGAATTCTCAACTCCTTCAATTCAGAAGGAGCCATACGATAAGGAGCTTTGGCAATTGGTCCAGTTCCAGGAACTAGATCAATGGAAAATTCAACATCCCTTTCAGGAGCAATCCCGGGTAATTCATCGGGAAATACATCGGGAAATTCCCGAACAATAGGAACATCCTTTAAAGAAGGAAGAGAAGAATCGGAAGTAGTCACTACACATAGAAATGCTTGATGACCCTTCTTTAAAACATTCAACATTTTCATAGCTGAGATTAACTTCACACTAGCTTGCTTTCTAACCCCTTGATAAGAAATACGAGCACCCAAAGGACTTTTAAGAATAATTTTCTGATCACGGCACTCGAATCGAGCATGATAAGTAGATAACCAATCCATGCCCAAAATAATATCGAACTCTTCAAGAGGAAACGTAAAAGATTCGCCGGAAAAATAGATCCATTTATGGATATTGGAATGTCGGAATGAAGATAAGAACATGAAAATACTTCTCCGGATGGTAACGATATAGGAGTAGTTTCTCCTACTGCAGCTTTAAGCGGTAACTTATCGGATAGTCTCATGGAAATAAAAGATAAAGAAGCTCCCGTGTCAAATAAAATTAAACACGGTAAATCATAAATCGAGAACATACCCGTCACAATATCGGGTTGGGCATCCGCCTCAGCACGGCTCATAATAAAAATACGACCCTTAGGTCTCCCAGAAATAACCGGTGTAGACACCGTACCCTTCCTCTCAGGACATACATTCGCCTTGTGACCCGGTTTCTGGCAAATAAAGCACACAAACGGCTTGTTAAAGCAGCCAACCCCCGGATGAATAGGCATCTTGCATGTAAAGCAGACACGACCTTTAAGGTCGTTGTTGTGGCTCGGAACAAAGGGACGGTTTCTCTGATTAGCCGGTCCACTCTGGAAGTTTCTCCTCTTGTTTGGAAAAGAGGGATAAAAAGAAGGTCGAGAAGCAGGATAAAGAGGTCTCTTGCCAAAGGCATTAGGAGCAATATAAGAAGCACGAGCTTCCTCGGCAATCTCCCGGATAGAACTCTCCGCCCAGATGGCATCATTATAGATCGAGACAAAGGAAGTAGAACCTCTACTGATCTTCCCCTTTATCTGGGGAGAAAGCTTTCCCAGATAAAAGAAAGCTTTGTCTTCCTCTACCCTAATAAGTCGAGTGGCATAATGAGCCAACTCATTGAACCGGGTAGTAAACTCCTGAACGGATAGTTTTTCTTGCTTGAAATCCATGAACTCTTTCAGCTTTTGTTGTCTCAACTCATCGGGGTAAAATCTCGCTTCCAAGAGCTCACGGAAACGAGCCCACCCAAAATTAGGCTCCAACTTCGCGGTAGGACCAGAAAGAGTCCACCACTGATCCGCTTCCTTCTCTAAGAAGTGAGAAGCAAGACGGACTTTGTCCTCTTCAAGGACATCATAAAGGGAAAAACTCTTCTCCATTTCCCGTAACCACACAGAAAGTTTAACGGGATCAACTTCGCCATCGTAGGTTTTGGCTTGGCTCCTCGATAGCTGTGAAGCAACCCACGTATAACTCCCGTGTCTCTCACGATCAGGAACAGGAGTAGGAATCGGATTAGCCTGCTGGTTTTGCTGGTTTGCTGGTTTTGGATAATTACGGTAAGAGCTGCTAAAATAGTGTTGTCAATCCTCGGAGGCATCTTGCAAAATTAAAACACAGATTAGTACTTATCATTTAGCAGGAACAAAGAGACTACAACATAAATCCTAATCTACCCATCTTACCCTTCTATCTCACGGTTTATTATTTTGTTAAGGTCAAGTTATTTATAAAAGGGTACACAAACGTGCGTCGGGAGCAAAATAGCTCTGATACCAACTGTGACACCCTCAAATTTGCGGAAAGAAAAAAAAATATTTTAAATACATAAAAGATACGAATATATAACGAAGGTGTCATTACATAATAAAAAGGTTCGTTACAAAACGAAATAATATTCTACAAAATAAATATACAAGACGGGAGACATATCTCCCGTATAAATACGGAAATAAACTAGTGTATAATAATATACACACTATGAACCGAATATAGGTCCAAGGTAAAACTTCACTCGCTAGCTCGTCCATGTACCCCAAATATGCAACACCACCTGTTCGACCGCATTAAATATAACACGGAAGCCACAGTCAGTGGGGAGTAACTCCGAGTTCTCCCAGCCACGAAATGTCGAGTTTAATGAAACATGAAAAACATAAAAGCAATGTATATAGAAAATACAAAACCTTAACATATATGATATGCTTTTCATGTTATGAAACCGTAACTAACATATAACCTAGCATATGAAAAGCTGATCATGTGAATCGGTAATAAAAATAACTCGAAGGTAGGGAAGCTGGTATGCTGGCTCAGCGGGTTACCAAGTAACATGGCCTGATACAATCAAACCCTAACAACACGGTAATCATGTGAATCAGTTAACCAAACCTTAATCAAACTCTATCAATCCTAGCCGGATGCATCTCACCTTCTAGAAACCTCATTAGAATCATACATACATGACGACAATACGTTCACAAAAGGGATAAGTTTCTTAGGGCAGTCAATAGTCGACTTCTGTTGTAACTCGAGCTATACACAAGGTAGGAAACATCCTAGTCCTAGACTGATCAGACCTAGTAACAACAGCTATTCCATTCCCCGTCTCGTGACCAGAAGTACACAAGAAACTCTACTAGGCGACCCCCTAAGCAGAGATGGCTAGTACTTAAGCTGGCTCCAGTCCCAAAATGGATAAGGCAGCCATGCCCCGACTTGGATATAAACCCACCAAGCCGAGACACAAAAGCTATCAAGCGGCGAACATATACTCGTTAAAGATAGTACGGACCTATCAATGTCATGGTCCAAGCTACTCATTTAGAATTAGCATGGTCAAGACGCCATATACTCATAATTCTCTATGGGTACTTAGTCAACACGACACCAACCATATAATCAAACAGTCACGGGAAAAACATCCTATCATGTGACTAATTGCAGATAAATAATAATCAATATCATATCGCCTCATATCTACTAAGGCTAATTCAATAATTAAATACAACTTTACTTGAAGACAAATCCCAGACCCGAGTCCCGCGACGGGTCATCAGTCAAATCGGGGCTGACTAGATCTTAGTTTGACCCAACCCGTTGGATCAAACCGGCTAGAAACAGAGTCTTTATCACATAGACATAAAATCAACATATTCATTACATGTTATTTTATTACTACTTCTAAAATGTGAATTATCATATTATACCCAAAAACCCGTTTGACTAAAAGAAGATTAAATTAAACTACGGTCTCGTCTTATAATTTCTAACATGTGAGAAATAATAATTTAATGAAAAACCTTTTTAATTAAATATTTTACTTATTAATATTTCTCGCTTGCTAATTATTACAAAACGCGATAAAATGACGATAACTCAAAAACCGTCTCAAGTCCCAAGGTGGGACCCACGGGCTGAGTTGGGCCGGACCCCCATGGGCCTGATTTGGGCCCCACGGCTGTTTTGGCTGAAAATGGCAGATTTTTACAACTTTCATTAAAACCGTTTCCTAATAATTCCCGCATGCTTTAACATATTTAAAACCCGTCTAAACAACAATTAAACAATCAAACATCGACACAACCCAAAGACCAAAACCCGGACCCACCATGGACCAACCCAGACCGGTCTGGACCGGCCTGGACCGGCTGGTTTGGTCCGGTTCAGCACCACCATTTCCGGCCACCACTACTAATCAACACCAAATTGTTTCTAACATGTTTTAATTAATCAACACCCATTTTAACAACTATCCTTACAAAAATCATTATTATAAAAAATCATCAAAATTTGTCAAGAACACTAAAACAACATAAAAATCATAACTTAGTAAAAATCATTAAAATTCTTCAAGAACACTAAACTTGTTAAAATTTCATAAACAACATAAAAATCATAACTTAGTAAAAAAATCATTAAAATTCTTCAAGAATAATAAATCATCATAAAAATTTCCTACAACTTAAAAATCATCAAGAACAATAAATCATCATAAAATTCCCTACAACTTAAAAATCATCAAGAATCATAAAACAACATAAAAATTCCATAAAACATAAAAATCATCAAGAATCATAAAACAACATAAAATTCCATAAAACATAAAAATCATCAAGAATCATAAAACAACATAAAAATTCCATACAATATAAAAATCATCAAGAATCATAAAACAACATAATAACCACTACTTAACATATTACTAACTAAAAATCCATAAATCATAAAAAACATGAACCAAAAATAAAGATGAACCAAAATCAAAAGAAACAAAACTAAAGACTATGTTACTAACTAAAATCCTAAATACCATAACATGAGCCAAAACTAAAGACTACAAAAACAAAACTAAGGCTATGTGACATTAATTCGTCGAGTAAAACGGAATTGTTACCTTAGCTAGCCAAAATCACTTAGCACCAAAATATAAGAAGTATATAAATAAGAAAACCCTTCTACTAACCTTCACCCAATATATACGAGTCTCCAAACTCGTCTTCAAAGTCTTCTCCTATAAGAAATAACAAGGAAAACATTATTAGAACTTAAATATAAATTTCCATAATTAAAGTGTTGAAAATGATCTAGACGGAATTGAAAATAAACCGTACTAGAAGATGGAGAGCGAAGAGGAGAGTCTAGAAATATAAATTAGGATGGATTTAATTAAGAAACGAAGATTTTATGAAGGTTTTGCTCAAGAACGATGAAGAACCAATGATGAACGATGAAGAACACGAAGAACGATTAAATAAAGTGATGTTTTGATCTTTATTTGATTTGTTGAAAGATGAAAAGTTGTTTGTGAGTAAAGTGGAGGGGGTTGGCCGTGAGTTTATAGACCAATAAAGGTGTCGAGTTTTGAAATTGTCGTTCCGTAATTGACTCGCGTTTAATAATTATTTTACGGTAAATGATTAAATATAATTTACGATAAAGTTAATAACAAGATATTATGATATTAAAATGAAAAATAATGAAAATATCAAGGCTTAAGAGTGGGTAAGGGAGCCGTGTGATGTTGAGCTTGTCGGGTCCGATTTCGAGCGTTTTGCGTAGTTGTCGTTAACTGATCGATAAAGTAAAATAATATCTAGATATTATGATATATTAATCAAAAGAAATGAAAATATCAAAGTCTATTAGAGAGGAAAATGAGCCGTGTGGTCTTGTGCTTGCCGGGTCTGTTTTTGCTCGATTTGCGTAATCTCCGTTGACGGATCGATAAAGTAGAAAAATATCTAGACATTATTATTAGTTTATTCAAAACAAATAAAATATCTAGTTGTGAGTGGAAAGCGATGACACGCGCGTGTGACTCATGCCAAAGTCGAGTTTCGATTTCGTTTCGCGCTTTACGATGAGGCGGGAATAGTTAAATGACGTTCGGTTAAAACCGTAAACGTTATTCTTTAAATTCCGAATAAATTCAAAATAATTATATTAAATTATGATAAATCTTAATAAATCTAAATAAAAATAAATCAAAAATATTATTTTTTTAAATAAAATTTCGGTCTTCAGACTTATGAGACGAGTCGGGAAAAGTCAACGGAAGTCAAAGTTGACTGAAAAGTCGAGAAAAGTCGAAGATGACTTAAAAGTCAAGAAAAAGTTTATGACGACTTAAAAGTCAAGAAAAGTCGATGACGACTTTTAAAAAGTCAAGGAAAGTCAAAGACGACTTAAAAAGTAAAGAAAAGTCAAAGATGACTAAAAACGGTCTTTTCATGAAATCTCTCAGAAATTCCAAATACGAACGCGGAATTTCAAAATAAGACTCGGAACAAAAATTCCTATTTTAAAAACTTAAGTTCTACTGAAAAGTGTTAGTAAATATTTTTACTAGAAAAATCGGGTATATTTCGGGTTGTTACAATCACCCATCCTTTTAAAAAGTTTCGTCCTCGAAACTTAGAAGAAGGAACGTAACATATATGTAGGTCTATTTCAAAACTGTTAAAAAATATATTTGTAATAAAAATACGGGGTCTTATCTACGGAACGGCAGGTTCTCGTCAGCAGTCACGAATATCGGTAGAAGGAACGGCATCTTCGAACGGTTAAATCGAATAAGAAGAGGAAAGAAAGAAGGAAAGTTACCTCACGCAAAGAGCTCGGGATATTTAGCTAACATTTTAGCTTCGGGTTCCCAAGTTTCTGATTCGACGTTTCCACAACGCCAAAGGATACGAACTAAGGGTACCACCTTGTTTCGGAGTTGGTTGTTAGCCCTTTCAAGTATACGAATCGGCCTTTCTTCCAAAGCCAAATTAGGTTCCAAGTCCAACACTTCTTCATGAATAATATGACTCGGATCACTGATAACTTTCAACTGAGAAACAGGAACACATCATGAACTTTGCTCAAGTTCGGAGGTAATTCCAGACGTAAGCAACAGGACCAATCTTTTAAGCACACGAAACGGTCCCAATATATTTAGGACTCAAATTTAATTTCACTCCAAACCGTTTTCACTCCTTTCATTGGTGATACTTTAAGGAATACACGGTCATCAACATCAAATTCAAGCGGTCGTCGACGAACATCGGCATAGGATTTCTGTCTATCTTGAGCTGCTTTCATTCGTTCACGAATGACTTGAACTTGATCGATCGTTTCAGTAACAATGTCGGGACTCAACATATGATCATCTTGTACTTGATCCCAACAAACAGGACTACGGCATTTCCTACCGTATAGAGCCTCATAAGGTGACATCTTGATAGATGCATGATAACTGTTGTTATAAGAAAATTCCACCAAAGGCAAACTCTTCTCCCAAGATGCATGAAAGTCTAAAGCACACGATCGAAGAAGATCTTCCAAGGTTTGGATCGTTCTCTCGGTCTGACCATCTGTAGCGGCATGAAAAGCGGTGCTCATCAACAATTTACTACCCATGGCTTCTTGCAACGCCGTCCAGAATCGAGAACCAAATCTCGGATCACGATCTGAAACTATGTCTTTAGGTACTCCATGGTAGCGTACTATCTCTCGCACATAAGCATCAGCTAAAACCTCTATCCTCGAAGTTTCTTTGATAGGTATGAATCTGGCACACTTCGTCAGACGGTCCACAATAACCCAAATGGCATTCTTTCCACTAGAAGTAGTAGGTAAAGCCATAACGAAGTCCATAGAAATAGACTCCCACTTCCAAAGAGGAATTTCCAAAGGTTGCAGTAAACCTCCGGGTCTTTGATGATCAATCTTCACCTTTTGACAAGTAAGACATCTACTAACATACTCCTTCACTTCAATCTTCATCCTAGGCCACCAGAATTGTGGTCTCAAATCTTTATACATTTTGTCGCCACCCGGATGAATGGAATAAGGAGAAAGGTGAGCTTCATCAAGTATGCTCTTCCTCAACTCGGCATACATTCGACCATGGTAACAAAGGTAGCCATCATTATCCACCACACAATCCTTTGCTTGCCCAAGTGATATTTTTGCTCGAATGGCGATAAAAGTAGCATCCTCCGGTAAACAGGTACGAATCTCTCGATAAAAATCAGGTGCCGCCGTCAAAGCACCAAGATAATCAAACCCTTTCCCAACAAACTGTATCTCCAGCTTCTGAAATTCGGTTACTAGTTCATCGGGTAAAGTACCA
>JAIUZE010032533.1:0-10245 GCA_022085475.1 Heliosperma pusillum | reverse complement strand
GTAGTAGTCTTTGTCGGGGTCTTGAAGGTCTACACCTACAATTAGATAATAAAAGATGAATATAATTCACCTTTGAGAAAGACGGATAAATTGAAAAGTGAGAAAGACGGTAATTTTATTACCAATTAAGATAGAGGACGATGAGAGGGAAAGATTAAGACAAAAATTAGTGGATCTGAGCAAGTAACGAAGGAGTAGTGTCGATCTTGAGCTTGATCAAAATGGAGCTTAGGTTTTGGTGGTTACTTGGTGAGGAAGAAGCAGTAAGTGGAAATTGAGGGATTTAGGGTTTAAGGGACATAAGGAGGGTGAGTGGAAAAACATGGAAAAAGCCCATAAGCGCCTTAAGACGTAACTCAATCGGAATTTCGAGTAAAGTCCGGAAACGAACTCGGATTTTCTAAATTAGAAACGGGAAATTAAATTCTAGACTAAATCTAAAATTTCGCTGAAAAGTATCCGTATAATATTTTTACTATAAAAATAGGGTACATTTGAGGGTGTTACAAAGGACTACCACCTTAGGTCCTTAAGTCTACCCATCTCTCACTCATTATTCATGCTCAAGTTATTTAAGGTTGGGGTGCAGAAATGTGCTTCGGGAGCGTTATAGCCTTGAAACCAACTATGACACCCCGCGATAAAGCAATTAACTAAACACATAGATTGGCAGTGGAAATACGATATTTTTAAAAACTTTAAAGGCAAAATCGCGAATGTCACTATATATTATAAAGCTAAAACTTACTTAAGAATATTTACAGAAAATTGTAACTTAAATAAGCTCAAGGGATGTGAATCCCTCGGCAAGTACATAAATAAAATAGAAAGAACTAATATAAACTACAACGCTAAGGGTAATTTGATGTAAGTACAACGATCGCAAGCTCACTCATCTAAACCCCATGCAAACACCAACTTGCAACTTGTTCATTCATTAAAATGGAATGTCACGGTCAGTGGGGACTAACTCGGGTTTCTCGTAGCCATATCACATTAAAAAAAAACATAATTAGAGCATGTAAGCATACATCATCATGCGTATAGAGATATCATGCCGATTACAACGTTCATATCTCATAAAAATAATATAAGCATGTGAGGAGTAACATTGATATGATCATCATGTAAACAATGACTAGGGAAGACTCACCTTGGCAACTGTATCGCTACTAACGGCTTGCATCTCACCGTTATTAACCATATAATCAGAGAGGTTGGAGACGTGACACACAGAATGATTATAGACATCCAACCATCCAATAGACATCCAACTAAACATCACGTGAAATAAACATACTCTAATGGTAAATGAAATGCACTAGCATCTGTACTTTTCAAGACAAGACGAACTAGTCTACGGGATCAACGTTTCTCTTCACCGTATACGATAAACGTTTTGTATTCTCAAGAGTCTAATCCTCTCGGTAGGATGACAACAATAAGAAATTCCTAGTCTAAACATGGTCATAATCTCGGGATAAACCCTCACGATTCGACATTGGATAAACCCTCGCATCCAACACTCGATCTTCGGCTAAACCCACACGAAAGTGAGGACCTCAAATTCGGCTAAATTAGACGAAGTACGCTACGTGCAATAACACCACCTAGCAAGGACACAATATTTGACGGGTGGGTCGATCAACGCATTCTGTTCGCCTCCCAACAACATCATCATATCCTCACTAACATATGCACATGCACCAACGATGTACCTTTATTGCTTCGACACATGTTCTAACGAGTATAAGGGTACAAACGGGAAATGAGAGCTTAATAACATTCAACAATCACGACCAACCGACTACTCAAAGCATACATGACATACATGCGTGAGACAATCCAAAGTTGACATCAAACAGGTGAATATGACATAAGATAGATGTAACAATGATAAAAAAAGTGTCAATACATGATACATAAGTATTATACCAAGTTTAAGAAGCATGGATAACAAGAAACATAAAGCCCATCCAAAACAACATGTTTGGAGGCCATGGAAAACAAGGGTACGACTAATATGCATAAGAAATAATCCATGAGCCGTCATTAAACATGTCAATGAGGTCTAAGAAATGTATTCCAATGAAAAAAAAGTGTTAGCATATCCCCCACAACCATTAGAACAAAGATGTAGAACTTAAATAACAAGACAATGCAAAAAAAGACGTAACAAACCAACTATGCTTAACTCGGGAGGAAAGCACGGTCAAGTTGGGATAAGCATGGTGAGAATAGCATGTATTATTCCTCTCTGGTGGTGTTGCGCACGGTCTCTTGAGGAAAGCACGGTGAGAACCGCACGGTGTTGCCTTCTCTTGAAGAGTTGCGCATGGTGCGCACAACTCAGCACAATGTGCGACCAGTTTTTGTAAAAAGCTCATATCTCATTGTTGGTATTTTTGGGCGTCTGACCTACTGTTAGAACTGTAAGAGGATAAGCTAACTCTTCATATAACTTGATTTTCTCATTCCAATTTTCATTTAAAGTCGGCCATTCCTGTAGACAAATTCCAAACTTGCTTTTCTCATTCCAATTTTCATTCCGACTTTCATATAACTTGATTAAACATATCGGTATCCATTCTAGCACCTCAAATGAACATGTAAATACCCAGGAATGTTTCTTATGACTCATTTACCCATTAGACAGGTTCATACAACGATCGATTCTAAGAATCGTTAACAACACAAAACGCAACTTTACCCAAATCACTCCAACTTCAAAGTTGGGCACAATATCATTATAATAAGTTGATAATTTATCATTGAGCCTAAGACTAACATATTTGAGAGATAAAAAACATGTAATAAGCATAATCATGATTAAATGAGATTATTAACACATCTTATTCATACATTCACTCAATGACACAATCAACCAATGTATATGAACTCAAACTCATTTGCAATACCAACATCAATCTATAACTAATCATTGTTCCACACAACATATGAGCAACAAACCACTCAATTAAACAACCAAGGAGTAATTAATCCATTTTTAATGACATTGAAATACATTTATATTGTAAGAAGGGAAGTGAGCATACAAACCACTAATTCCCACCACATTAAGATAAAGGTTCATCAATCAACAATTCAACATTTAAGAACATGAATTCGTATCATTAAATAACAAAGAACACACCTTTATCGAGATTACTACCCTAAAACACATAGAAAACAGATAAAATGTGATATCGAGTAACCCGTCAACATTTTCTCTTTAGCACTCCAAATGAGCTATCCTTAAGCAAACGAACGATACCAGCGTATTTCCTTGACCCAACTCTTCAAAATTCCATCTTTTACGACAATTAATATGATAAGAACCTAAAACCGAAATTCTGGAACAATGGTCTTAAAATAATGTTCAAATATTCAATCTTTTATTACCTAGAAACAAGGAGGACGGTGAGAGGACTCCGGAACACTAAACAAAATTAAATTCCGATAAGAAAGGAAGGAATTATGGCTGTCTTAAGATTAGATCTAAAAGATGGGTTTTATAAAAAAGTTAGAGGAAGAGGAGATTTTATGGTATAAAAAGGAAGAGTAGAATGAGAGCAGAAGAATGATGTAATAATCATGAAGTTTCGTTGAGAGACGAAGAAATGACATATGTCTTAAGCTTTTGAATTATGTAGGTTTAATGGATGTTTTTGGGTTGATTGAAGGGATAAAGTTGTATGCTGAAAAATGGAGAAGGGAGATGGAGTTTATGGTGGATTTATTTTGAGAAGGTGAATAACAAAATGCCCAAATCTCATGTTGGGTTGACCCACTTAGATTTTCGCGTATAGTTCGATTATGAACTCATAACAGACGGAAACGACATGGTTTCTACCCAACTAAACAAAAATAATATTTAATTCTAAGATTAAAGCTAACTAAACAAAAATAATATTAATAAAATCAAATTGCTAAATTAGCGAGTGTTACAATATTCAGTTATATTCCAATTTTAGTTAGACAAACATAAGACTAATATGTAAGAGGTTTTTGAAGAATTTGTATTTCAAAAAAGAGCTCAAAAAATAGGCAGCAACCACATTTTTTTACCTGATGCTCCAACCGTTTATTAGCCTAGAACAATAAAGCATTTTGATGGTTGTTATATTGCCTTCCCCTTAACTATTAGCCTATGTTCTTTGTTTAGTCTATTTCGTTTTCTAGCTGTTGGTATGCTCTTCTTTTTCAAGGCATTTTAAAGCCTTAAATGTAACCCTCGATGAACGAGCAAGATGTAATGACAAGGCGTATGTAAGGCCCCTCAATCAACAATATTGAGACAACCTTTAATTTAATGAAAACAGATATCAAATCTTAAAAACTTTTGTTGAGCTGTAATATCTAAATCAGTCGTAATATTCAATTTGTCAGTCAGTAGTTGAGTATTATTTCTAAGTAGCGAGAATTAGACATCTTATGCTAGACTGTTGATGTATGAGTAAATTTAATTCCCATGAAATACAAATCGAACGCTAATGATTTCATTATTCGATTTTTAATATACTCTCTTATTATTGTTCTATCATCATCGAGTGTTTGTGGGAGTCTATAAATACAAGTATCGTAATAGATAAGGGTATCTACAGAGCCCGCCTAACTAAGGCTTGGATAGGCCGAAAGTCAAAGTAGAACCACAAGTCGATCATTATCACGACCCGCAAGCCTATCAGGTCGTTTATGCCCCCTTAGACCTGTGTACAAAAGCTCGTCAGTCATAAGACATAGACATACCCTAACTATTGGTTATGGGCTGTTAACCGATGGACCGGCCTGTCCAAATCTTCAATTTTATGCATCAAGATCCCTCTTGTCGTGGCGCCGGACTAGTGGCCGGCCACCAATCCATCGACCCTGAACCTACCGGTGAAGCACATCGAATTCCTCCCCATGTGACCCCCCTTACTATAAATACTTATTTTGATACTAATATTGGAGAACCCGAGTGAGAGTTTTAGATACCCGTATTTGTCAATATTGGAATTTCTAAGACACCCGCCAAACAATTAATGATGATAGGAAAATATGTAATATTGTCTCGACGCCGTCAATTAATGGAGATCGTTTTATGATATAAAGTTTTTAAGTTAACTTAAAAAATTATAAATTAATTTTTAATGATATTTTTATATCTTATATTAAACATGAAGGGGTTCATTAGTTTTAAATCGATTTATAAATGCATTTTAAGAGTTTGCGTTCATCTTAAAAATGAACTAAAGTTACAATTTAAAATAATTTCTTGACTCGATTTGTTAGACCCGATGATCGGGCCTGTCGCAAGCCCTGGTCAAAGATAATTACCCAGACTAGGCTAACAACAAATTAATGTAATTAGGGAAGTAAAGGGTCGATCTCGGGGAGACGGGAGATACTTGTGAATAGTTATGGTTAGAACTCTACCTTGTACGATTGGCAAATGTTTGTCACTAATTAATAAATGCTATAATAAAAATGATAACAATACAATAAAGAAAAGGATCTAAGGAACGGGGTTCACATGCTAATAAATTTAAAAGCAAAGTTGATTATGTAACACCCGGAAATGTACCCTATTTTTCTAGTGAAAATATTTTACGGATACCTTTCAGCAAATTTAAGTTTTAATTTAGAATTTTATGTTCCGAGTCGAATTTAGAATTTCCGAGTTCGTATTTGGAATTTCCGCGAGATTCCATGAGAATCCCGTCTTAAGGCGAGTTTGACTTTTCTTGACTTTTAAGTCGACTTTGACTTTTCTTGACTTTTAAGTCGACTTTGACTTTTCTTGACTTTTAAGTCGACTTTGACTTTTCTTGACTTTTAAGCCGTCTTTGACTTTTCTTGACTTTTTCCTTATAAATATCATACTACCACTTAACCTATTTTCATTCACAACACAATTCAACATCTCCTTCTTCCTTATCAAACCACCAAAACCTAAACCCCCTTCCTTGATCGTTCTTAAGACGATCGCTACGTCTTCATTTCTTGCTCAAATTCACGTAAGTTCGTCTTATTCTTCCCCTCTTAGCTTCCTCTATCCGTATTGGTAATAAAATTACCGTCTTTCTCGCTTTTTAAATTATCCGTCTTTCTCAAGGTGAAATATATTCAGCTTTTATTACCTAATTGTAGGTGGAGACCACTAGGAAGGCTTAGTAATCGATTAAAGACGCGTAAAGGTAACGGTGAAGGGTTACTCGATATCATTTACGTGTTTTACATGCTTTATATGCTAGAATTCGTATTAGATTACGATTAGTAAGTTTAGGAATTATGTTATGGATGATGATTGTTGTTATTTGATGATTTTTGATGATGAATAGTGATTGTTGATAGTTGATAAAAGTGAATTATGAAAATTTGAAATGATAGAAATGGTGTTTGTTGTTCTCGGGTGACTTGTGCAGTTTTTTCAATGCATGACCTTTTGGTTTATAGAATGATCATATCTCCTTCGGTACTTGCTTGTTTTGGGCTTGTGACCATTCGTTGGAACCGTAAGACAATAAGCTATAACCTCGACTTCGAATTTCTGCATTCCAATAGCTAGAACTCTAGTTATGACCGTTTGAAGTGGACCCTTGTTTTAGTTAGTTTCCAAACTTGTGTTGTGTGTGTAGTTGTGCTCCGACGCGGACGTGGTCCAGGGGGGGGTGGGTGCGGGGGTCTGTTTGTGGGTGGGTACCGGCCGCCTCCCTCCACACCGGCCTGGAACACGGCTGTATTTTTCTTATAAAATCTCTAAAACTCGTAATTTATAATAGTTCGCATGATTCGTTTATCGTATAATTTTACGTAGTGTCTTATAATATTCATATCTTGGATATATGATATTTCATTCGCTTGTATCACATGTTTTGTGACGGTTTTTGCTATGTCCCACTTTGAGTCGCTTTTTACAAATGTTACGGTTTGAGCACTGTTTTGTCTTGTGCTTTTTACTCTCATTCCCTTGGCTACCTTCTTGTTCGTAAGGCTGGAATGTCGGAACGGAGAGGTATCCTACTGCTTAAATGCATGTGTTAGTGGGCATACGACGACGTTGTTGGGAGTTGAACGCTATGCGTTGATCGACCCGGCCGTCAAATGTTGTTTACTTGCGAGGTGGTGTTATTTGCATGTAGCGTACCGCTTGTTATGAGGCTTGAGCTCTTTTCCGCCTCTTTCGTGAATTGATCTATCGAATTTGGGGTACTCGGCGTCTAGTGTAAGACCGAGTCTTGCATGCGAAACGTCATCGCATGTCGAATCGGAAACCGGTTTATTCCGAGAATCTGGCCAGGTTTAGACTAGGACCGGATATTTATATCGTCGTGCTACCAGGAGGAAATTAGTCTACATATACGAAATGTAGCATCGTGTATGAGTTCAGGGAAATGCGTATCCCGTGGATGCCTGTTAATCATACTTGCCATGTACACGGTGCTAGTGCGTTTCATTTACCGTGAGAGATGTCGTCTTGTGTCGTCTTTGAATGCGTGATTTCATGATATTGTTCATGGTCATTGCATGATTGGACACCGTCAATGTCTTGGTTCGTGATTGGATGATAATATGTTGGATTTATTGTGATCATCGCATGACTTGACTTGGTTTGTCTGTCGAGTCTCAATCTTATCAATCTTATACCGCTAACGGTGAGATGCAAGCCCTGTGAGTGTATTCGGTTGCCTAAGAGTGTCTTTCCCGAGTATTTGTATAACATGATGGATTTGGACTTGTACTTCATATGCTTCTTATCATTATATATCGAATGCTATCTATCCTTATCGTATTTCACATGTATATCTATAAGGCATGATTTTACTTTTGTATTTCCTTCTATGTAAGTTTAAAGGTGGATATGGCTGGGAGGAACCCGTGACTTACGTGTACTTTTACTTTGGGAGACTCGTTTGAAGTAGTAAGGTTTCGTTGTAAGTTGAAACATATTACTTGAGGATTATAGATATGAGCGAGATTCGATGATGTGAGCTATGATGGAAATACCTTGGGACGTTAATGATGATGTTTGACTTGAGGTTGTAATTTGTTAATAATGAACTCGTGGGCTATATGATGTTGATAATGACGTTTTGTTCGGTGTTCTACCTTGTGGGCCGTAGGAGTTGAAAAGAGATTAGTATGGAGAATTCCTTATTGGTTCTTCGGTTTTGAAACCTTTGGGAATGTGTCAAATTATGGAGTTGAGAAGAGAGAATGGTTACTATGATGAGTTGCAATCCGCCAATTGGGAATCCGTGTTTGGTCTAGAAAGGGTGGATGGAATTGGGTTTTTTTCTAGTCGATTTCTATCAAATCTAGCGTGTACCTTACTTTGGATGATTGTACGGGTATTATGGTCCGTGTATAGAGGCCTTTTTAAAGGAAATAATTAAGTTGTTTACTCGCCTTAAGTTTGAAAGGAGAAGAAATTTTGTGGATTAAACCTTAAACCATTGCCCGTGCCATTGTCCCTTTTCATTTCCATTCTTGAATGTTTTTGTCAAGATTGATCTTTAAGAAATCGCATGCTCGTATCTTCTTTCTTACTCAGATATATTCATACCTCTACTATATGCTTTGTCTCTTCCTTGACCTCGTTATTTTCAGCGCCCCTCTGTTGTAATCTCGTGCCTTATTTATTTTTGTGTTCTCCTTGAGATTCCTTATCGTTTTCTATCTCGTTGCTCCTTCATCTTTTCTCTAGTGGATTGGATATTCCGTTTGTAAAGCTCAAAGAATAACTGTAATGTATTTTGGAATTCTTTAGCTATAATATGTTTCTATGGATTGAGCAAATTTCATGTTGTATTTGTTCATGGGAAATAGGACTTAAGCTCTAGGATGAATCCTAATAGTGATAATGTGTCCTCTCTTAGTGGTTTTAGATTTGGAGCTTGGTATTGAAGTACTATTTTGAGAATTGAGTTGATCATGATAATAGTTCGTTGTTGTTGGGTATTATAACGGTTGCTTGGTATGTCATTTGGGAATTTGATGTCTCTAATTGGTGGTTTCTAAAAGAGACTTTGCTTTAGGGAAATTGAGCCGTTACCCAAAGTTTGAGGAGTATTGTCGTAAATGAAAATCGATTCATTTTGAGTTTTAGATGAATTAAATGATTTGAATGGTTGTCTGATTGCCAAGTGATTGGTCAATTGTGGTTGGAATTAGTAATTCTCTTTTATTCTTAAGGAATCACAGTTTGAGATTGAGAAATGTTCGTTGCAAGCTTTGAATAGTGAGTGCTCAATTGTTATGGATTATGGAGTTAGAATGGTGAACCCATTTATCTTGAGGATTAGTAACCACCATGGTTTGCTAATGTGACTATTTATATTTGAGGCTTCGAGCGTAGTAATGATCGAATTAAGGATGTTATGGCGTATTAAAGAATCCTTATAACCGATAATGGATTGTGGATTTTCCCTTGTCGTGAGACTTTTGATGAGACTAGTTGGATCTTAGATGATTATGTTTTGTTGCGTGGTTTGTGTCATGACTTTCGAGGATGAGAAAGTTCATTGTAAAATTAGGATAATGAGTTTGAAGTAAATTGGATTAAAGGATTTCATGGTAAGTCTCTTTACCATGTGGTTGTTAGCGATCATGTTTCTATAGATATAAATACTTTGTTGGTGGTTTCTAGTAAGAGTTTTGATGAAACTAAGAAGATTAGAGTGTGTAATAAATCTTTCATGTGGATAGTTAGTTGTGGAGTCTACTGTGCCGATGGACCTTAGTAGATTCTAATTGGATTCGAATAATTGGGATTTGTTACTCGAAGTTTCGTGATTATGGAATATTTTTGTAGGAATTCTGATGATTGAAAATGATAAGTTGCAAATTGGGTAAATTGCATTCTCTTGAGGATTAGAGTATCAGTAGAGTTAGTACTACCGAGTTCTTGTAGATCTTCCTGCCGATTTCATCGTGATCTTCCTATCCCTAAGAATTCGATTTGTTTTGTTTTTGCGTGTTTTGTGTATATTTTGTTATCGTGATTTGTGAACTTGATGTTCGAGTCGCTCTATGTACGTGTAATGTCTTGTTATTTTATTTTATCTTTGATAAAACTTTCAAATTTCCAAATAATATTTCTAATTTAACGTTTCAAAGAAGTCTAAAGATGGTTTGTGTACCCTCTTTTTGGGGGAAAATAGGTTTCTTTTGCTTTTATACTTGGATTTTGCGTTTGGTTGGATGTTTGCACTTGTTATTGGAGACGTCTGATAACTAGTCCTACACTTACTAACTTTGTTT
>JAIUZE010032530.1:0-13701 GCA_022085475.1 Heliosperma pusillum | reverse complement strand
GGGCACCGTCTATGTATTGGGTTGTTTGAATGGATGATAACATGATGGATTTATTCATGGTCATTGCATGACTTGGCATGGTTTGATTGTCGAGTCTCAATCTTATCAAACTTATACCGCTAACGGTGAGATGCAAGCCCTAGTGAGCGTATTCGGTTGCCTAAGAGTGTCTTCCCCGAGTCTTGAATAACGTGACGGTTTCGGATTTGATTTCCATATGATCTTATCATTATGTATTGGATTGCCTATCTATTCTTATCGTATCTCACATGTATATATTTATGTATGCATGCTCTACTTTTGTATTTCCTTTGATGTACGTTTAATGTGATATGGCTGGGAGAACCCGGAGTTACTCCCCACTGATTGTGGCGTTCATGTTTTTCATGAATGAACAGGTTGCTTACATGGATGGCTTTTTGCTTATGCTATTTTGGGTTCGGGTGTGAGTAGCGGGCGTTGTCCCCCTGGAAGTTTCACCTCTAGCAGATTTTAGCTAGTTTTGTTAAACACTTGTTCTTTGCTAACATTTTGAGAGACCCCGTCTCTTTGTGTATTTTCCGCCAATTGTGTAATATTTTTACACTCCTCGTTTTATCTATCTTGCATGTATAAAAGTTTTTAAAACTTCATATTTCCGCATATTATTTCACATGCTTGTATGTTTTATATTTCCGCATTCGCGAGGGTTGTCACATATGGACTCACCTTTCCTAAGAGGACTTACATGATCCTTTCTATATATATATATATATATATATATATATATATATATATATAGATAGGTTCTTATGAGTCCCTTATATTATGTGAGTCCTTAAGTCCTTATAAGGGCCTTTGGATCAACCAAATCAATGGTTGAGATGGAGAGAGAGGTAATGGCTTCAATAGGCCCAAGAAAAAAAAGGAAAATCAGATTTATGCATGTTAGTGGGTTTCACTGCCCCAAGACACAAGCGAACGTACTATATCTGACAATATCCATTAGGTTTTAGTCATTTATCCTGTATCCATCATGCAAAAGCTCACAACCTCTATAATACTACTTTCTATCTCTATAATACAACTTCACAACCTCTCTCTACAGTCAAAAGCTTCATAATTGTGCTGGAACAATAATCTACAATCAGATTTTGTTACTATTACTGTCTAAAATATTCCAAATATTTGCAAGGTTTCTTCAATAGCGTCATGTCTGATCAACAAATTGTTGAATACGCTAATGGTAAGTTCTATTATTGATGTTTTGTATTATAAATAAATTATTGATGTTTCTTCTAGGTTTTTTTTAAATAAAGACTGGAGCATAATTTTTTTTCACTGTTAAAGCATCTACGGATTTTTTTTAGTTGAAGTTACACATATTGCTATTAGAGTTTCATAAAACACAGTTAAAGTGAAAGTGTATCTTCATTATTAAAGTTTTACAAGACTTGGTTTTTGTTTGTTATTTTACTTTAATTTACTTTATTGGCAACTTAAATTAATACTGAATCATGCTGGTGAATATTGTTGAATATTAGAATATTAGATTTTATTGAAGTAATATTAGAACTAAAGTTTGAAGTGAATAATATTGATGAACTAGTATTGAAGTTCTATAAAAACATGTAGCAACGTTGAAGTTAGAGGTATTTACATTAAAGTCTAATAAAACAACGTTGAAGTGACATAATGATGAAGTTTCAGTACCTGTACATTGAAGTTACACATGTTGTTGTTGAAGTGAAAACAATGATATTGTGATTTTTAACACTGTTACACATATTGCTATTAAAGTTTCATAAAACAGAGTTAAAGTGAAACTGTATCTTCATTATTAGAATTTTACAAGACTTGTTTTTTTTTTATTGTTAGTTTACTTTATTGGTGAATATTATTGAATATTATAACTATAGATTGAAGTGAATAATATTGATGAACTAGTATTGAAGTTCTACTGAAGATATGTAGCACATTAAAGTCTTGAAGTTACAGGTATTTACATTAAAGTCCAATACAACAACGTTGAAGTGACATAGTGTTGAAGTTTCACTACCTGTACATTGAAGTTACACATGTTGTTGAAGTACATAATATATTGTCCATTAATTGAAGTTACATTAATTGTGTATAGAAGTGATGCTGATAGTTGTTAAAGTTACATATAGTTTTGTAGTTACTTGTATTGTCGTTGAAGGTCTGCAAAACATCGTTGAAGTCACACATTAGAGTTTGTATTAAAATAGGCTTCGAGTTATACTGATTGATATTAAAGTTAAAAAATGATTTTGAAGTTACACTATTCATGAATTAAAGTGTCAGAAAATATCCTTAAAGTTTGAAAGTCTTGAAGTTATAGGTATTTACATTAAAGTCTAATAAAACAACGTTGAAGTGATACATGTTGTTGTACATTGAAGTCCTGTACATTGAAGTCTTGAAGTCCTGTACATTGAAGTAACACATGTTGTTAAAGTCTAATAAAACAACGTTGAAGTGATACATGTTGTTGTACATTGAAGTAACACATGTTGTTGTTGAAGTAATACATATGGTTGTTGAAGTAATACATGTTGTTGAAGTAAAAGATTAAAGTGTTGAAGTTTCACTACTTGTACATTGAAGTAACTCATGTTGTTGAAGTAAATGATTAAAGTGTTGAAGTTTCACTACTTGTACATTGAAGTAACACATGTTGTTGTTGAAGTAATACATGTTGTTGAAGTAACAGATGAAAGTGTTGAAGTTTCACTACTTGTACATTGAAGTAACACATATTGTTGAAGTAAAAGATTAAATACTAGTACAAAAATGACATTTGGCAAGTAGAAAAGGCTACGGTTGTTAAAAATAACCGTAGCCTATTATAAAAGGCTACGGTTATTGTCAAACAACCGTAGCCGAATATATGAAAGAAAATAAAAGGCAACGGTCATTATTAGGAACCGTAGCCTTAAATAAAAAAAATCTAATTAAAACATGTAGATACGGAACACATGTATTTTTATATTCTTCTTATTAATAGTCTTATGAGTTATGAGTCTTATAACCATACCCACAACTCCACAAGCTTTATCATTGCTTTCATTCACAGCGACCTTATTACCGCCAGGAGCCACCTCTCACTGACAACCACCGTGTTATCGCTAGCAGCCACCTTTTCACCGACGACCCACGACCCACGACCCATGACCACGTCGGTAGAATTCGTCAAAGTTCCAGTTCGCAAACCTTAATCAAGTACGATTTTTAATTTCAATATTTTTCAAGGTAATCGCAATTCATATGTTTTTGTAGGATTTGTTTTCATTTGTCACTGAATTTTGATTTCGTATGATGATTGCGTTTTGGGATTCGATTACTTATATTATGTTAGGGTACAATTGAGTATTAGAGTTAGGGTTATTCAATTAAATTTGATTTCAGTTTGGAGATAATTAGTTTTCTACTGTTGATTTGAGTAAAAGAGAAAGTACAGCTCATGAAGAAACTAGTAGAGGTAATAGCATTTATCAATGAGTTGAATTTGTCATTTACTCATTTCTGTATAATTTGCGTAAAGCAAAACATATTGACAACTGTTTGTGGCCGTGAATTTTTTGTGGGTCGTCTTTTTCCAAGCAACTGGTAAGTCAAAGTGAGAGGTTTAAGATAAATAAATTGGGAGAGTTGAGCAAGAGTATTGAATCCCTTCACTAAAATAACTCAAGGAAAACTTGTTCAAAGATTATACGGTTTGTGCGGTGTAATTTGATTTCAACTCCCCTAACTATTTTTGTGGTGTTTAGATCTACGGGTAACATCTATCCAACTAGACTGATTTGTAACCTGTAACTGTATTTCGACTTGAATTTTTGCCTTAGGCTTAATTTCTCAATCAAATCCCTTTGTTAATGCTATCTACATTTAGATTCTTTTGGTCTGTAATAACTCAATATTATTTTAAGTCAATTTAGTTTTATTTGATCTCCTTTGGTTTTCTCTTAATATTCTAATTGGTGTAATTTTAATGTCATGTTTTGAATGATGTGAATATGACTATTATCAATGTAATTGAATGTTATGTTTAGTATTAGGATTGTTTGGTTATTAGCTTGGTGTAGAATGCAAAAGTTGGTAGCTTTGTGTGTTTGCAGTATAATTGAAATGAAAAGTTGAATACTTTTTAAATTAAGATTGTCATTTTTTTTTACGAAGAACTAGAATACACATTAAAATTCAGATTGTGAGTTAGTTTGACAATTTACATTTAGCACAAAGGCCGACATTTTTTATTCTTTCCTGTATATTTGTGACCAAATGAATGAGCTGAAAAAATCAGATGGTTTGTGAATCATCAACTTTAGCTTCAAGAGACAATTGATGGTTTGCATCTTTGATTAATATTTCTTGTATACCCACTCATATGAGTGAAAGTTTTGTTTTGTATTAACTAGGGATCGAGCTTAAGTTTCAGAAGATTATTAATTGATCTTGCAGGAGTACCTTTGCTAGAAGAGACTCTCTCAGTGGCAAAGCAATAAGACGACATTCCTTTAGGAGCTTTCGGAGGGTAAAGTACATTGTTCGTTAATCTTTTTGTTTGCAGTTTTTATGGTTTAGTCAATAATACCATTATGACTGTTCTTTCAATTTGTAAGTGATTGCCCTTAAGTAGAAAGCAGTAATCTTATTTGTCATGTTTCGCTTATTGTCCTAGTTTTTTTGTAGTTGTACCAAACTTCATGATTTTATTTATACTAACTACATAAGCTTGTTTATGTTGTGATGGATAAATATATTTGCATGTTCTACCAAAAACCATCCCTATTACGCAGAATGTAAGGAAAAATACAACAACTATGCAAGAGTTCGCACTCTATTAGTAAGACTAAAATTTAACAAAATCATCAAGTTGTGCATTTGGACATTCTTTAGCTGAGTATATATTGTGGTGATTAACTGAGACACTAAAATGCAACTTTCTTGTCAGTGAAAGAGATCTTTCTTGACTGGTTTCAATATCTTACTCCAATAAATGACAATGTCAAAACTTAAGATGGTCTCACATTTCCTGACTATGTATGTTTCTCCATAACTACACTTTTATTTCTAATGATGACATAGTTATTTGATTTTAGGTCCTATCGAATTTATTTGTTGCATTGGTGTCATAATATTATTGAAACGTGTACCCGACTATGTATATTGCTCCATAAGCACACTTTTAATTCTAATAATGACATAGCGTTTTTTATGAAACAAGTTGTTATATGTTATTTTTTTGCTCTAATAAGGTGTAATCTGCTATAAATTATCGTTGTTTTGCTAAAATATGGAGTAAAATGCTGTAAATTGTTGTTGTTTTGCTGTAACAGGGTCAAAATTGCTGAAAAATATTGTTGTTTTGCTCGAATAGTGTAAGATAGTGCTCTTTTGCTGTAGTAAGGTCCAAATTGCTGAAAAAGCTTTCTATTTTGCCGTAATATGGTGTAAAATGCTGCAAATTGTTGCTCTTTTGCTGTGATAAGGTCTGAATTGCTGGAAAAACTTGCTGTTTTGCTATAATATAGTGTAAAATACTGTAAATGTTGCCTTTTTGCTTTAGTAAGGTTTGAATTGCGGAAAAATTTTGCAGTTTTGCTGTAATATGGTGCACAATGTTGTAAATTGTTGATGTTTAGTTGTATTAAGGTCTAAATTACTGAAAATGTTCACTGTTTTGCTGAAAAATAGTACAGAATGCTGTAAAATCTTGCTGTTTTGATGTAAAACGCTTTAACGTTTTGCTGTTCTTCTAAAATATGGTGTAACTTGCTGAATATATTTTTGTATTGTTGAAATATGTTTTAAATGTCCCTAAATTGCTGCTGATATAGTGTGAAATGGTGTCAAATACTGCTGTCTTGATATAAAATGTTGTAATATGGTGTGGTTGGCTGTAAGCTGAGGTTAAGGTGTTGTAATATCTCTAACTTGTGCGTGCCTAAGCAATCTAGTGATATCTTTTATTTCGTTTGTCGCAGAGAATTTTTCGAGAGTAGTGGAGCTTTGCAGCATGAAGATTTATGTTTTATGGGAAATAGTATTTTAGATAGAAATATTGATTGTCTTTGAAGCATGTGTAAATTTGTAGATTGATGTATTAACGTGCTCCCAAGATATACAATCGTATTTAGTTTGGATAATTTTAGCTATGAATGTACATCCTGTAATACATAGTTTGTATAAGGCTACCATTTATTATTATTTTTTTTATTTAGAAACGGCTACGGTTCTTCTTTTACAACCGTAGCCATAAGATAGAAAAGGCTACGGTTACTTGTATGTAACCGTAGCCTTTTCTTATCTTTTGGCTACGGTTCAATAAAACAACCGTAGCCTTTAAAATTTTTGGCTACGGTTGAACAACCGTAGCCTTAACTCCCTGACTTATGGCAACGCCTTGATTTACTACGGTTGTACAACCGTAGCCATATGTCCTTTTTAATCGTAGCCGTAAGTGATTTTTGTACTAGTGAAAGTGTTGAAGTTTCACTACCTGTTACATTGAAGTAACACATGTTGTTGAAGTAATACATGTTGTTGAAGTAAAAGATTAAAGTGTTGAAGTTTCACTACTTGTACATTGAAGTAACACGTGTTGTTGAAGTAAAAGATTAAAGTGTTGAAGTTTCACTACCTGTACATTGAAGTAACACATGTTGTTGTTAAAGTAACATATATAATTTGTACAACTTATGCAGGTTCATTTGCTGACGGAGAATGGGTGTTTTGTACGAAAGTAGAAGATGAATTTACTCCGTACGTCGGGCAGGAGTTCTCTGCTATTGATGAAGCAGTTGATTTCTACAAAATATATGCACTTGCTTGTGGCTTTGACGTTCGGAAGTACACAACAAAGAAGTGGCGTGATGGGAAAGTGAAATCAAAGCTTCTGGTTTGCAACCGAGAGGGGTTCAGTAAATCATACAAGGTGGATGAAACACTCAAAAGGAGGACTAAAATAACTAGGGTCGGGTGCAAGGCCAGAATAAGGTTATTTATGGACGAAAGGGTAATATGTATTGACCGAATCACCGAGGGGCACAATCACGAACTAATCTCGGTCTATGATCGAGAGTTTTAGAAATTGTCAAGAAGAATTACGAGTTATCATAAACAGATCATCATCTATAACTCGAGGGTTAGTAATTAATTTTAAAATGTCTCGTTGATTTAGATTGTTTGCAACTTATATTAAAAGTGACAGTATTATTGGATATAAGTTAGTTAATATTTGAATTTACGTTTTTTGTGTGTAGTTGAAGATCGGAGCAACAAAGACTTATAATATGTGCAAGGAACACGTTAATGGTTTCGAGAATATTGGGGCTAGTTTAACAGATTTCAAAAACTTCCACAGGGATGTGAAGTGCTTCATTCATGAGCGAGACGGTCAGTTATTTGTAGATCATTTTAAGAACATGGCTGAAAATAGACAGGGATTATTTTTCGATTACGATATAGACAGTGACGGAAGCCTACGTAGGGCAATTTGGGCTGACGCTACTGCGAAACGGAATTACTCTGTATTTGGTGATGCGGTGTCCTTTGACCCAACTTATTGTACCAACAAATATTCGATGGTATTCACCCCGTTTACCTGTGTCGACCACCATAAACGGTCAGTAACATTTTGTGGAGCTTTGATTGCGAAGGAGGACTTTGAATCTTTCATCTGGGTATTTACAAAATTTTTGAAAGCTATGGGAGGAAAGGAACCTGAGTACATCATCACAGATCAGGATCCAGGGATTATAAAATCTGTGGCAATAATGTTCAAGACAGCGCGTCATCGATTTTGCATGTGGCATATCATGAACAAGGTGCCGGTCAAGTATGGACCCACGAGGGCTGATTACAGCGATTTGATTAAAAAAATGAATGAAATTGTATGGGATGACGACCTTGAAGCAGTTGATTTTGAGAAGAGATGGGAAATCATAATGGCGGAACATGAGATTGGTACAGAAGATTGGTTTTCAGACACGTACGCTATAAGGAAACAGTGGGTGATGGCGCATTGCAGGGATTTGAAAATGGCAGGCGTTATGAGAACAACGCAGAGATCGGAGAGTGAAAATAGTTTTTTTAAGAGATTTGAGCACAAATCAGGTACTTTGGTAGAGTTTTGGATGCGTTTTGTTAGCGCTATGGACCATCAAAGACACCAACAAAAGAAGTTAGACAACGATAACCGACAATCATCACCCAAAACAGAAACTCATCTTGCTATAGAAAAACACGGAGCGAAAATCTACACACACGAGATTTTCAATGAGTTTAGGGAAGAGGTCAAATACTCTTTCGATACATGTAAAACCGGGGGGTACGCCAAGATAGGTGAACTTGAGGTGACAACAGTAACTGATACATTAAGAGGAAAGGATTTTGAAGTTGAATACAACCCACGTAATTTGTCAATGTTTACCATTTATTTAAATTTACAAAGTTCATTAAATACACATATACTTGAAGTTACCAATAATGTTCTTGAAGTTACACACTAATCACACTAATCACATTGAAGTTACAGACAATATGAAAAAAAAAATGTATTGAAGTTACACAAGATTTAGCTTGAAGTTACCCAGGATTAAGTTGAAGTTACACAATTATTCGTTGAAGTAACATAATAATAGTATTGAAGTTATACAATGAAGTAACACATTTAGTTATTTAAGTAACACACTAATCACATTGGAGTCCATTAAAGTTACCTTACTTTAATATTACGTATTGAAGTAACCTAATAACGTATTGAAGTTACATAATAACGTATTGAAGTAACACAATTAGTCAATGTATATCTTGAAGTCATCCTCTGTTATTGAAGTTACAGAATTTGTTAATTGAAGTGGCACAAAATGTCGTTGGTCTTAAAGTATTTGAAAATTAGTCTCTGTAGTTACAGTATTTGTCAATTGAAGTAACAATGGTACTGAAGTAACATAATAAAGTATTGAAGTAACACAATGAAGTATTGAAGTAACACAATGAAGTATTGAAGTTACATATAATGGTACTGAAGTAACATAATAAAGTATTGAAGTAACACAATTACGTATTGAAGTAACACAATTAGATAATGTTTATCTTGAAGTCATCCTCTGATATTGAAGTTACAGAATTTGTTAATTGAAGTAACAATGGTATTGAGGTAACACAATGAAGTATTGAAGTAACACAATGAAGTATTGAAGTTACATATAATGGTCCTGAAGTTACAGTATTTGTAAATTAAAGTGTTGACAAATTTAATTATGTGCTAGGTACACTTGAGGGAAGATGCACCTGTAAAATGTTTGAAACAAAAGGATTATTGTGCCGCCATCTCATATGGATTTTTACATCCAATGGTCTCAAAACGGTTCCCATCATTTATGTTGCTAAAAGATGGACTAAAGATGCACTGCGCTTTACTATGTTAGACGGTGGTGGTTCAATAACAGAAGACATTGTTGTCATTGATGGTTAACTACTTGAGCTGGCGAATTTGTGGTCAGAAGTTCACGAGACCGTTGGGTTACTTAGGGGAAGGGGTAAGGCTGAGGTTGAGAGCTTGTGCACCTTAGTTCGAGAATTTAAGGAGAAACTATTACCAGAATGGGGCCCCCCGAATAAACAACAAGAAATTGAGACAATACTTGGTTGTACAGTGAGTGAAAAGATCACAATTCTTCCACCAAAACAGTGCAAAAACAAAGGTAGTGGTAAAAGGATGTTGTCGAGCAAGGCAAAGGCTGTTGCCTTAGCAAAAAAGCCCAAACGCTTATGTAATAATTGTAAGCGAATGTCCAATCACGACAAGAGAAACTGCCCGAACTCTTTTGCAGATCACCCACCATCCCCATCATCAGAGGACTATGAAAAAGGGGAAGTGTTAGGAGATCATGAATCAGAAGAAGAAGAATCAGAAGAGGAAGAAGAAGGAGAGGAAGAAGAAGGCGAGGATGAAGAAGGAGATGCTGAGGAGGAAAACAATGTGTAATGAAGTGACAGTTTAAGTAATTATTTTGCGCCAATTATTAGTTATGGAATCGTTGTACGTGACTTGAAGTTATTTGTTTTTCGGCTGACTGGCCTTGAAAAACCATTGAATGACCTTAAACTTTTATTTATGTGTATTGGAGTTTCATTGAATGGTTTTGTAGTTTCATTTATAAAGCCTTAAAGTTTCAGTTAATGGCCTTAAAATATGCTTCAGTGAATGGTCGATAAATTTCATTGAAATTCCTTGAAGTTACACTCTAAATGCATTAAAGTAACACAGACAACAACTGAAGTGACACTACTTACTTGAAGTTACTCAACAAAAATTGCCTTGAAGTTACTTTGAATAGTCCTGGAGTTTCATAAATATTGAGTTGAAGTTACACAGACCTTCCAAAAATATACTTAAAACATACCTGTTACAGGTTTTTTCCTCCTAAACATACATGACTGTGACACCCTCAAATTTGCGGAAAGAAAAAAATAATTTAAATACAAAACCAAGGGTGTCATAAATAAAAAGGGTCATTACAAAACGGAAATAATATTCTAAAAAGAAATATACAAGACGGGAGACATATCTCCCGTATAAATACGGAAATGAAAGAGTGTATAATAATATACAATCTAAGAACCGAATATAGGTCCAAGGTAAATACTTCGCTCGCTAGCTCGTCAATGTACCCCAAATATGCATTCACCACCTGTTCGACCGCATTAAATATAAACACGGAAGCCACAGTCAGTGGGGAGTAACTCCGAGTCCTCCCAGCCACGAAATGTCGAGTTTAATGAAACATGAATAACATAAAAGCAATGTATATGGAAAATACAAAACTTAAACATATATGATATGCTTTTCATGTTATGAAACAGATAACTAACAAATAACCTAGCATGTGAAAGCTATCATGTGAAACCGATAATAAACTATAACTCGAGGTAGGGAAGCTGGTATGCTAGCGCAGAGGTTACCGTTAACATGGCCATGATACACTCAAACCCTAATCAACACGTAATCATGTGAATCAGTTAACAATCGGTAATCCAAACTCTATCAATCGTAGCCGGCTTGCATCTCACCTTCTAAAACTCATAGAATCATACAAACATGAAAGACCAATCCGTCTAGAAACAGGCATAAGTTCTTAGTACAGTCAATAGTCGACTTCTGTAACTCGAGTCTATACCACAAGGTAGGAAAACATCCTAGCCCTAGACTGATCAGACCTAGCGACAACAGCTAACCCATTCCCTGTCTCATTACATAACCGTACATGAGAAACTCTGATAGGCGACCCCCTAAGCAGAGATGGCTAGTACTTAAGCTGACTCCCTTCCCAAAGCGGAACTCTTAGGATGCCATGCCCCCGGCTTGGTATCAAAAGGCCCAAGCCAGTGACACAAAAGCTATTAACCATGAACTATATACTCGTTAAAGATAGTAAGGCCTATCAATGTCATGGGCCAAGATACTCATTTAGAATTAGAATGGTCAAGACGCCATATACTCATAATTCTCTATGGGTACTTAGTCAACACGACACCAACCATATAATCAAACAGTCACGGAAAAACATCCTATCATGTGACTAATGGCATATAAATAATAATCAAATATCATATCGCCTCATATCTACTAAGGCTAATTCATTAATTAAATACAACCTTACTTGAAGACAAATCCCCGAACCGAGTCCCGCGACGGGTCATCAGTCAAAACGGGGCTGACTAGATCTTAGTTTGACCAAACCCGTTTGGTCAAACCGGCTAGAAACAGAGTCTTTACCACATAGACTTGATCATAAAAATCATCATATCCATTACATGTTATTTTATTAAACTTCTAACATGTGAATTATTTAATCTTACTAAAAACCCGCTTGACTTAAAGGATTTCAAATTAAACTACGATCTCATATTATAATGTCTAACATGTGAGAAATAATAATTTTATGAAAAACCTTTTTAATTAAATATTTTACTTATTAACATTTCCCACTTGCTAAATATTACAAAACACGATAAATTAACACTAAACTCAAAAACCGTCACAAGTCCAACAAGGGGACCAACGGGCTGATTTGGGCCAGACAATACACGGGTCTGGACTGGGCCCCACGGCCTGGTTTTGGGCTGTTTTGGCTTTTTGATCGATTTTACTAAAAACCGTTTCTTAATATTTCCCGCATGCTTAACATATTTAAAACCCCTCAAAACAACAACAAAACAATCAAACATCGACCCAACTCAAAGACCAAAACCCGGACCCACCATGGACTGAAAGTTCATAGACCCTAATTAGACTCCTCGAATTAGTAATACATTACTGGTTAATTTAGTGTTTAATAAAGATCTATGTAACATGCATGCAAATTAAAATGCATAATAAAAAGTAAGAAGAAATTTCCTTACATTGGAAAATTTCGGTTATATGGGCACAACAAGAAACACCTTTCTTGTTGATCTTGTGCTATAAAGAAATAGATGATCCTCCTTGTAATCTTCAAAGTAGAAGACCTCCTTTAAGAAGCACCCAAGAGAAAACCCAAACTAATCACTTAGTTTTTTGACTAGAAAACACAAGTGATATGATGAACTAATATTAGATTTTATTACTACTCTAGTAATAGGAAATATTAGTATTTGAGAGGTTTTTAGAGAGAAGAGGATTTTAGTGAGATAAGCATCCAAAACAAGAATGAACAAGCAAGCAAAATTGAACAACAAAGTTGTCCTTTTAAGGACACTATGGTCCGGCCAAGGCAAGCCTATGCGGCCTCTTATTTTGCTTAAAATAATCCCATGCAATTACTTTGAGTGTAGTAGTGAATAAGACTATGATCATGTGTCATAAACATGACATGATCACAAGATGTAGTGTAATACAAGAAACAACAATCATCATGTTGTACACTACAATTTTCGGCACCCACTAGTGTCATGTGGTCCATTGATTTTTGATATTTCGTCCACAAATACTTAAATCATATGATAATATCTTGATAATAGAGTTAATTTGATCAATAACAATTATATACTCAATTAATAAATAATATACAATTAAACTTTGAAGTGAGATTTTATATATATCAATATTTAATGGGGTCCAAATGCCTAGTTAGTTAGTTACAACTCTTGTAATTAATAACTAATCACCTCTACCTCAAAATATATGCATAACCTCAACTAATTTAATGAATTAACTATTAATCATTAAATTAAATCTTATTCAATCATATTAAAATAAGACGTAAAATTTATTCAGTCAATTATCGTATAATGACTAATAAACTTATCCGGAATGAGTTCGTAACTCAATTTCCAATATATAACTCTCGTAACTAAACATATATCAAATATATATGTAAAGTACTAATTAATATGTATCGTATACAAATAATTAGATTTCTGTTTGGGTCTCATCCTATAGGTGTGACCGAAAGGGGTCAGTTGATTACCGCCGTCATACGACAATAACGTCTAACTCTAGTCAGCTGACTGTTATCGATTTACGTTAATCAACTGACGTGGAGTATCAAAATATACTAATCATGCCACGTATATTCCAAATGAGATTTAATATATAAATGCACTATTGTGGAGGACACTTAATCCAACAATCTCCCACTTGTCCGATACAAGTGGTGCATGTAGCAACACTATTGCGGAGGACTCCTCCTCCTACAATTTCTCCCACTTGTC
>JAIUZE010032528.1:0-11977 GCA_022085475.1 Heliosperma pusillum | reverse complement strand
TGTCATATAGATTGTAAAGGCTCAAAATTGGTGACCCTAATCTAATCTTAATTCTGGATTGTGTAGCACATTAAGAGGCTAGTATTGACAACTATCCCTAAAACCATCTGATTTTGAATCTTATGGTGCGTGCGAATCTTGTATTCAAGGCAAGATGATTCGTGCCCTTTTGTTGAAAAGGAAATCGAACTAGTAAATTATTGGCCCCATTACATAAGGATACGTGTGGTCCAATAACAAACACAACCAGAGATGGTAATGATTACTTCACTTGATTTACCGACGATTTAAGTAGATATTATGTTGATTCTACTTAATGAGGTGCTAAGAGAAATCTTTGAAAAGTTCAAAGAGCTTCAATGAGAAGTAGTTAACACTAGAAACATTAGCTCAAGGGACTACGACTTATATCGTAACAATAATATCAAGTCTTGACTTGATTTCACCAAAAGTATGGTGGAAAAGGGTTTCACAAGTTAACTTCTCTAACACAACATTATTAGATAAGGTGTTGTTGATAGAAGAAACAGGAACCTTATACGATATGGTTTGTTCTGTTCAAGTAAAAATGAAGCCATTTGATAAACCTAGTGGGATCAATATTTTGTCTGCTAGTTCCTTTCCCCACCATTATTAAAACACATTTAAACCAGTCTGCTTCATTCCATATACGATATGGTAGGTAGCGTACCGAATGTATAAGTTATTTGAATGAAACAAGTGCTCAATAATCCCACATTGACCACGAGAACAAAGCGTTTGTGACTCGTGATGCTGTCTTTCAATAAAAAATACGATTATTTCTTGATAAGACAGAGTGGGGGAAAATGTTTCAAGAGCCACAAACTGAGCATATGGTCCGAAAAAGTTTTCCTCATTGCTTGTTCAGTAGTTGTTTCCTCGGAACCTAGGAGGTTAGGTGGAATTTTATCGCTCCTTTATAGTGATGAATTCTTATATGCGACTTATAAAAGACTGTTTTTAGTCCCAACTTCTTGATATGGCTTAGAGTCATACGATTCGTAATGGACTCCATGCATGATGGTCAGGTATGTGACCTGGTAAATTTTACTTGAAGAAGTACGACCTCTTCAATGTAAATTGATTTTAAGATCGAAATTTGCATGGATGAACATTAAAATGTTTTCAAAGATAACTTAATAGGCAAAGAGTTTTGCACCAACCTTAATTCTTTGATCCATTCGAATATACTTAGCGATTACAGCACATCATAATAGTATGATGCCAACTGGATCTCAAGAACCACCTTCTCGAATACGATTCTAGAAGAGGTAGTATATTTTATATTCACCTGTGGGTTCGTAGATCCTAATTATCCTAAGTTAATTTGCAAACTTAAGAGTATGTCTTAAGTAAGCACAAAAGAGTTGGAATTAGTGTGTCAATCATGTTGCAAAATATTTCTCGTTATCTTGAGGACTTATGTTTATACATGAAGTTTAGTGGGAGTAAAGTGGTATGCATCAGTCTTATATGTGGAGACATATTGATCATTTTAGATGATGGAAGATTTTGGAGAAGTAGAATACATCTTTTAGATATCTGGATTTATGGAGATAAATCTAAAAGGATATTAGCATTGAGTCAAAAATTCTTATATTGATAAAGTCTTTGACTCGTTAAAGGAAGTTGAACACATATAATTGATTCCTTTTGCTTCCGATGGGGATCAATATAGACGCTGTGATTGTATATCATCCGACATTTGCCATGCTTGAGTATGACGAATCATTTGCATCATTCCAAGTGAGAGTCACTTTGTAGCCATAACGAACATCCTTAAGTACTTGCGAAGGACTAAAGATATGTTTCATATGTTTGGAGTTTAAAGTGAGTTGTGTGTAAGAGTTTACACAGACTTCAGTTTCCAAACTGATCAAAGTGATTTGAAATCACTAACTGGCTGTGTTTCATAGAAGATTTATCTGTTGGAAGAGTTCCAAACAGAAAATACTATTGGAAAGGTTCCAAGTAGGAGTGACATTTTCAAATAGAAATGTCATGTATCCGCTGGAAGTGTTCTAGGCAGTTTATCATTGCGGATTTAACAACGGAAATGGAGTACATTGCGTCATATGATGATGCATATGAAAGTAGCTTGGATTAGACAGTATTGGAGGGACTAGAAATAGTTCATATAGCTGTATATCCTATCCCATTATACTGGTAAAACAGTGGGAGCTACCTTTAGGCCAAGAGTCCTAAGTCTAGATTCAAACCTAGACACGTACTCAGAAAGTTTTATGTAATATGAGATTACGTAGACAAAGAGAAATAGCAATCAGAACGATGGAAAGATGCAAGTATTGCTAATCCATTAGCCATGCTTTTTGCAGGCTGAACATGATAGTCAGTCATTTCAATGGGGATTGAAATATGTACCTGAATTGCTAAAGATTATAAGATATGAAATTATTGATAGCGTATCAATTTTTCCAAATATTTGATAATCGCATTCATTGTTAGAGTTTCATTAAAAACTCCTTTATGTAGTTTGACTAAATTTTAATACTTTGTTTATCCGAATTGGTTGAAAGAAAGGTTGAACCCAATTCAAGTGAACAGGACGAACTTAGTATTTTGTCCCTAGTCACTCAATGAGGTGACGTCTCGAAATGACTAGATTGTAAGTCGATCGATGGTTGGTTCAGCACCATGGGGTCATTGAGATGACTGGTCGTTTACATAGACAGACTGTATGACACTCTGTCGGACAGTGACATTGTAGAGACCCTTAAATCAATTATTTGATGCCTGGTCGTGGCAGGGTCTTCTATCTTATTCCTCTAAGTCGATTCTTTTGACTGACGACCGTCTATCTGAGTCGGTGCAGTTTCCGATTGGTTTTGGTTGATGTTCTAGGTCGTGCCGTAAAAGGATGCCGATGGACTTCTTCTGGATCATGGTGATCTGCATCATACAGAGTAGATGGATTAACAGGAATTGTCCACCCACGTTGGGTTGGTTAAAAAATCTTTAAGGCCACTCGAGGCGACTTTATGTAATGCGTGGCCACGCTCGGAGGAAAGGAGATCTATGGTAGATTGTCGCGTGTCAAAGAGTTACTCTCCTATCCGAGGGAAAACCACTCTAGATATTGTCAATCGCAAGTGCGACCTGAAAGACACCTTGCGTTGAGTGGGAGATGTGATAAAGAGACAAGAGAATCGGTGACGCACACTTGTGTCAGACAAGTGGGAGATTTTTGGAGTAGGTGTCCTCCACAATAGTGCGCCACATAATAAATCTTATTATGGAATATAATTGGGATAATTATTGACTATATATATGATTAGTCAGTTGATTAACGTAAATCAATAACGGTTGGCTAACTAGAGTTTGACGTTATTGTCGTTTGACGGCGGTGATCAACTGATCCCTTTCGGTCACACCTAAAGGATGAAATCCAAATAGTAACTAATTATTTGTATACGATAAAGTTAATTAGTACATTACATATATTCGATATGTACGAGAGTTAATTATTAGAAATTGAGTTAAGAACTCAAATTCGATTAAACTTATTTTTTCAATTATGCGATAATTGACTAATAAATTTATATCTTATTTTAATACGATTAAATAAAATTTAACTTAGTAATTAATCGTTAAATTACTAAATTAGTTGAGGTTTTGAGATAGAGGTAATTAGTTAATTATATTTACAAGGAGTTGTAAAATAAATGAACTAAGCATTGTGGGACCCATTATATATTGATATAATGGTAAAATATTACTTAAAATGTTAAGTACATATTATTTATTTAATTGAGTCATATAATTGTTATATGATCAAATTAACACTTAATTATACAAGATAATTAACCATATGATCAATAAGTATTTGTGAGACAACTATCAAAAATCAAAATGGACCAAACTAGGCCATAATGGACCGGTTTTGGTAGTAGTTACATGGTGATGATTTTGTTCTTATTTTTACTCTTTAGTTACTTTTTGAAAGTGACATAACAAGTATAATACAATCATCACATATACTACAACACTCCACTAAAATGCATGTGATCAAATTGAGCAAAATAAGAGTCCTTTATGGACTAAAGTGACCGGCCAAATGGCTTTAAGAATGAGCAATTGTGTTCAATATTTCACTTACTTGATTTTTGTTCAATTGTCATACTTCTTTCTAAAATTCATCCTCTCACTAAATACTCTCATATACTAATATTTCCTAAGTATTACTAGTGTAGTAATATAGTCTAATATTAGTAGTATATCATCTATCTTATTATCTAGTTAATAATAAGGGTAGATTATTTGGTGTCATCTTGGTGCAACTTGAAGGAGGTCTTCTAGTTTGGAGATTTCTTGTGTTCATCCATATTTATAGCTCAAGAACAACAAGAAGGAGTTCTTGTTGTGCCCATATAATTTCCATATCAATGTGAGGAAATTTCTTCTTTTATGTAAATGTCTTTATATTTGCATGCATGTTACATAGATCATTATAAACTAAATTAATAAGTAATTTAGTAAATAATTAGAGGAGTCTAATTAAGGTCAATGGACTTTCAGAAGTTCTTTTAAAAGGGGTTGATAACAATGCGGCAGTAAATTCCTTATAAGTGTGGTAATTTCGGTTAATGATTCTAATTGTTTAAGTAATGTAACTATCGTTCTACTGAATGTGACTAAGTGTTTTATTTTGTGTTGTATAAGGTGTTTGGTGGTATATGGTGTTTGGTTACGTAAGTGTGTTTACATGGTGGATAAGAAGTTGGAATTGGCATACCGTTGGAGTTGTGATATGGGATAAAGTTGGAGTTGCGATATGGATGAATTGGTGCATTAATTTTATACTCGTACCTTATACACATTGTCGCTGTCTTGTAAGTTGTAATTTGTGTCGCCCGTCTTTTAGAATATTCTTTTGTTTGTTTTTGTTACACGTGTGGGGAAAACTTCGGGGACGAAGTTCTCTTTTAAGGAGGGAAGACTATAATACCCGTCTCTAAGGGCCATGTTGACCGACCTTAGACAATGCGGAATCCTTCATGGAAGTGATAAAGGGAGATATAAGGTGGTGACTTGTAACACTCGACCTAGTATGAGTCACTCGACCGAGTGGTCGTGTCACTTGACCAAGTGCGGTGTACACGGCCGAGTATGTTTCATAATCGACCGACTGGGTGGGTGGTAACGCATTATAATAATACGTGGAGGTTGCGGCTTAAATTAGTTTTCGTAAAATCATTTTTTCACCGCTAAAAAAGCTAAAACCTGACTTCTCTTCTATTCCCCTCTCCTTCTCCCCATTTTACCTCAATGGAATCATCCACCAAAAAAACTATCGTGAGAGCGGGATTGGTGAGTCGGGACACAGCTAAAGTGATTATTCGGTCTATCCATTTAAGTAGTTACCCTAATCTTTAGTAATAATAACGATAACAACAATTGTGATAGGATTGTACCTTGTCGATGGCGGTGTCTCGCATGTGTTCGTATCATATTGAATTGCAATGCAAAAATACTAGAAGTAAGCAAAACTGCATTATTCATATTAAAATTTGAGAATAGTTGGAACAAAGATGTCATCTGAGCCATAGTCAGAGGTGGGAGTGTGACAGCTTCTAGGACATTTCCCAGATTGTTATTACTAGATGGAAAAAGAGATGTATAAGTGATGAGAAGGACAATGTCTATAGGATTGGATTCTTTAGGTACTACTCGAGACTCAGACTCGGACTCAAACTCGTCGTCTCCTGGCTCGCTTTTGAAACTCCCGTCTTTGCCTGTGGTGAGCTTGAATATGCGTCCTTGCTTGTCAGTCTATATGACAGATTTCCTCCAGCTCTTATGTGACATAGAGCTATCTCTATCTGTGATAAGACAGGTAGGGTTGAACCGCTCATCTTGCAGAATCATAGTTATGATCTTGTCCTAGCCAACCTTCACGAAACAATCCTCCCCAAACAACATACTAATAGCCTAACCGTCCAAGCAATATACTTGATAACCTTTTAACGTATACATATACATCGTTATCGACCCATACACCAATAATATCATTTTCGACAATTTTCGTGACCTTCTGAAGATCTTTAAAATAGTTGGTGCGATAAGTATTTGGACAGTTTTGGTGGGATGGATCCTATCTAATATTGGTATCCCGTCTTCAATTAGTTGGCGAGATAAGGTGTGAGCAATCAAGAAATGATTCATGGTCATCGATCATGAGACAACCCATGGGGTTGCTAGTGTTGTTGGGTTTAGCTGCTGCAAGAATTAGCAATCTTCCATCCGCAATCATATCTTAGACGGTTTAGATCTCCGTGGTTGCTATGATAAGCATTTCCATGGCTTGCATTTTGGAACTAAGGAGAGAAACCGACGGCGCGATATTAACTCATTCGATTATGACCTAAAACAAAACGGAACATGTTTGACATGACTCGATGCAGGAAGAAAAGATGTACTAAACATTAAAATGTGACTTGGGTTTTAAATGACTTGAATTTTTGAAAAGTTGGAGTCTGGAAATCTCGTATGTGTGCGAGATTTAGTACGTCTATTTAAAAAAGGGTATCATAAGGGCTTGGGATAAGGTGTTAAAAGACTATGTCCTACGGAAATTCGTGTACTTTTTAGATTAGGACTCGACTGCAAGGGGTGTTCATTCTATTGTGTTGGGATAGGATGAAAGTTGAGGGTAGCCTTATGTCCCGAGTATTGTTGGGATAAAAACTAGCGTCTTTAAATCTAGTTATTAACCCGAGAAATTAGAAACTTATAAAACCGAACTAGACTCTAGACTATCCTAAATAAAAGAGAAGTAAACGGAAAGAATGGGTCGAACCCAAGAGAAACCTATTACAAACTAACTTAGATTTAACCTCTAGCAAGTCTTAAGCTAATACTAATGACCTAATTAACAATTAACAAAAAGAGAGTATGCACAAACAATGGATATATATGATGAGAAAGATGGTAGATGACATTAAATTGAAAATTGTGTAGAGAAATGCATAAATGCACCAAAGATGAAAACTTTTACTAGTGTAGGCAATTCCATAAACACTGAGTTAGCAAGAATAAATAAAGGGAAAGATTTGGTGTGTTTAACTCTTGGTAACCACCAAAACAATGTATAATCTACCTCCCCCTTTCATATACTACTTACTCAGTATCTCAAATACAAATATAATCATTCACATATTAAACAATGCATGAATATCTTATCCTACAAAACCATCAATCGATAAGCCACTATAAAAGTCTTATGAAGTTGATTTAAGTATACGCTAAGTAAAAGAGACTAGGATAAGGTAAGATATAGATTAAACCCATGGATGGGGGAAAATAAGTTCATCCACGAGGGATTCTAATTTTAAAAAGAGTCGCCACCAAGTTTTAGGAATTTGCAAACCATATAGAGAAAAGGCTTTGTGTGAGGGTACATGTTAGGAAGTCTAATAATAAGACACCTAACCCCGCCCAGTACAATAACGATCTCTATCAAGGACAATGATGGCTTATTCGAGTTGACCTATTATTATTTATGTAAATGCAAAAAATGTTTTAAACCCTAGCATGTGAACTTCGTTCTAAGTCATTTAATGCATCTAAACTACTTTCTACAAGTGATTTAGCATGTGAGGTTGATCAGATCTATGTTATTCTAAGCAAACAATCACAACATGGCATAGGGGGGAAGGGAAGCCATTGGGGAAATAACAATTACAAACCAGACGATTCTTGTCGACTCGATGCGCAAACAATTGGAAAATAGATACAAATTGTTCTATATACAATTGACTAACAAAACGACATACATGCCTATTCTAGACACCAAAATCACGTGCGAATGGGGGAGTTATGACTCACGTGGACTTCGTCCTTAGCCTCATCATCGTTTCATACACTCATTTCGATTTAATTAGTTAAATGCCTCGATTTAACTACTTAAAGCATAGGTTTTGAAAATCGTTTGACTCAAATATATAAAAGACACAATTTCTCCTTACGTAAATAAATTAAATGACCCTAATTTAATAAAACAACATAGAATAATTAAATACAATAACAATCGAATTAAATTGCACTAAGTAACAAAATAAAGCAATAAAATCAACTAACAAAGAGGCATATGACTAAGACACACACACGGACCACCTGGTCTAAATAGGTGATCACAACCGACTATTCTAGTCATCGAGTGCAATATAATGGATGTTGGGCATGTTTACTCTAATAATTAATATCATTCATAATTATCAATTTAACATTCAACAAATCAACATGTGAAAACATACTAGTTTTCATAATTAAGCATGTGAAACATGGGTCAACTTGACAAGGAGATCAATTAACATGCATTTTTAATCCTATTATTTCATAATTAATTCAAATCTAACAACTAAACATGCTAATAATCATATCTATCTAATTTAATTTAAATTGTTTCATAATTTTAACTAAAACAAAATAATCATGCTAACAAAGAAAACAAACTAATTAAAATTTCATTCTATTTAATTTGTTACATCCAACTCATCATTAAACTAATTAAATTTCATTCTAATTAATTTATGTCATCTATTTTATGCTTAAACACAATTAAACAATGAAAAAAAAACATGGATTAAACTAAACATGTGAATTAACTAACTAACATGATTAGTACTAATCCTACAACATTTAACTATAAAAAATATCATTAATTATCATAATTAACATTAACTAATACTCCCTCCCATCCAAACCAAAGGTTACACTTACCTTATCTGGACCATCCAAACCAAACTACCTATTCCTTTTCGGGTAAAAAATAAGACCAACTACTCCTCATTTACCCTATATATTTACACAATATGCCATTACCCCACCCACCCAACTAACATTAAATAATCAAGTGGTCCTACTTCCATTCCAATACTACCCTTCCCTTTTCAATGTTTTCTTAAAACTTGTGCTCCCTCCCATGTAACCTTTGGTTTGGATGGGAGGGAGTATTAAGTAACGATAAAAGACGATAATTGAAATAAAGCAATAAAAGGAAGTAAAGGGATTGAATTATCGCACCCTCAAGTTATATGTATGTCGGACGGTGTTTAAAAATGTCGGATGCAAGGTTTCACACAAGGGTACTTCTTCGGCGGTTTTCAAATTAAAATCAAGGAAAACGATTAAAACTTTAATCTTTTAAATCAAAAATCAAACACTATCAAACTCGATTTTCGCGTGTTTTGACCCTTCGCTCATCATTTTTCAAATCGACACTATGACTTCGTTTCTTACTCAAATTTCGATCCGAAAAATGTTTAGGAATTTTGGGAGTCCAAAATTTGGATTTTTAGCAAAAAAAAACCCTATTTAAAACGACTTAAATAGATTGAAAATGGGCGACAAAGGATGTTGTCCAAAACAGGAGAAGACGTGAAAAAGAGAGCGTTTTATTGCTCTAATCGTCACCAAATCTCGTAAATGAACTTTGACACTTATTCTAGGTATAATAGGAGTCTTATGAAGGTTTATTACGTGAGATTTGAATATAGGTTGAAGGCTATGAGGTCGGGTTTTCGAGTTGCTCTTCAATGGAGGTTTTCTTATGCTTTTTGTGTTGTGTGTTGTTCTACCTCTTATTCCGTGTATTCTTAGGGTTTATTAGGTTTGATTACATGATGTTGTGAGAGTCCTAGATATCTTATCACTTTATTATGGGCGGAATTCGGAAAAGATAAGAATTGGAGGTGAAATAGGAAAGGTTTACTACTCGGTTTTAGGAAGGGGATTTTATGGGATATTTTCCGATATTTCGAGCTGGTTATGGAAAGGATATGGAGATCTCTTAGTTTAGGATTAAGGAAAGGTACTAGGTCAAGGGATATGGGATGTGGGATGTGGGTACAAGCAAATCGGGTCGAAACATGTGGGTTTGGAGCTCTGTTTTTGCGCGCAAAACAAAGGTAATCAAGGGGTATTTTGGGTCGGGTGTTTCCTGGTTTCTACGAAATGACTTGACACAAGGAGCAGGAAGGTTCATCCATGCAGTAAGGGAATATAGAGGAGCGAAAGTTCCCAAATATCAACGATCCCGAAGCGAAGATTGATCATCAGCGACACACGATTCCTTAAAAAGATTTTTTTTTAATTTAAAAAATGAAAGAATTTAGATTTAGATTATGTAAGTAATTAAAAAAAAATTAAAATTATATTTAAATTAAAAACCGAGAATAATTTCAGGAAGGCGCGTAAGATAAGAATGGTGCAGGACATAGGAGCGAATTATTTGGTCCCACTCGTTATCAATGGGATCAGGGCGCTGCCACGTAAAATATAATATATATGCAAAAGTGGGAACTTTTGCACTGAACACTTTTGTGCGTATTCCTCGTCGGTCGGGGTGTCCGCCGAAAATTAAACTTAATGAAATTAAAAAAATTAACGATTCGTTCGGTCTACTCGCTTATTCCTCTCTAAGACTTTCTTCTGTCTATCAATCGGCTCGGACACTAGACCACTCGATCCCGCCCATGGGTGCGTTCGGTGCTGGGTTTGGGACTAGGCTAGGTCTTGGTTTTAGGCTATCTGATTGGCTCGAGTGTTGGCTGCAAAGGGGTTGGTTGGGTGTTGGGTTTGGGGTTCAAAACAGGGGCATGGACTGGTTGTGCAGGCTGCTTTGTGCGTGGGCCGGGCTTCAGGAAAGGAAAGAGGGAGTGTGAGTGTTGATGGGGAGATCGAACCTATGACCACATAGGTGGGTAATGGGCTAATTACTCAACGATAAAAACCGATATCAAAAGCGATGCAAAACAAGCTCAAAAATCGTTCCAAAATTGAGCGTAAAGACCGTCATAAACTTAATTTTTTCAAATCAAATAAAAAATATTAAACATAAAATTTTCACACATTTCAAAAAATTATTTTTTAAAATCAAAACAGTCAAATATTAAAATTAATTTTTCAATTAATTTATGTTCCAAAAATTATAACAAGCGCGAATCAAACTCAAAAATGCAAAACTGATGAAACAAATTCCATTTATTTTATCAAAACCAAATTATATAAGTTTTATCACACTTTCATAAATCATTTAAAAAATCAAAATCATTTAAAATTTGTTTCAGTTATAAAACCGTCAATTAGGTCTCGCTTTACACCACAGAAACCAATCTTATTAACTCAGCACCGTCAATGACAGTACGCGTGTGCTAACATAATCCAGTGTTTGGCTCGAATCTATGAATGCCAGTATCAACATATACGATCTAAAAACCATGCTAACTCAACATACATATCATTTCATATCATAAAGACACATACTTTAAATAAAGAGTGTATCTCTAGTACTTTGCTTCAACAACCATAGAGAAAAATCATCCTCTTAAAAGTTTGCTATCCTCTTAAAAGTTTGCACTTTGTTAAATGAAATGATGAGAGGGTGATCAATTTTCAACACAATCTCACTCAACAATAAGAATTCAAAACATGAAATGAAAATAAGTAAAAGTGAAGAAGAGGGTTAGAAGATCATACAATTATTAGAATGTAAACCTTGAATTAAAACACCAAGAGCAAGGTTTACCTACCCATAATCCTCATTATCAACCAAAAGTTTCAAGATGATGAATCCTAATCGAAAGCTCTAAACAAAATAAGAAAGCCAATTGTTCAAAAGGATGTTGGATATTGCACAAGTCTGACAACTCTTCATTTTATAGTGCCTTCAAATTTTACGAAATAGGGGGGCTAACCCCCGTATTTTGCGAAAGTTGCGCTCCTCCTGGATTTGCTTCCCTTGCTTTGCTTCCTTGACTTTAGTTCCAATGACGCCTTTACTTTATTTCGATAATCGACAGGTTGACTTTATTTTGTCTTTTGTGTTTGACCTCCGTTAACTAGGTCTCGGGTTTGGCTTTGACTTTTTTTACTTGTCTTGACTTGCGGTTTGACTTTAGCTTAGACTTGACTTTCTACCAAAGAGCCTTATAAAACC
>JAIUZE010032526.1:0-20760 GCA_022085475.1 Heliosperma pusillum | reverse complement strand
TCAACATATTCATTACATGTTATTTTATCAAAACTTCTAACATGTGAATTATTAAATCTTATTAAAAACCCGTTTGACTTAAATGATATCAAATTAAACTACGATCTCGTCTTATAATTTCTAACATGTGAGAAATAATAATTTTATGAAAATACTTTTAATTAAATAATTTACTTATTAAAATTTCCCACTTGCTAAATATTACAAAACACGACAAAAATAACAATAACTCACAAACCGTCACAAGTCCCACAAAGGGGACCCACGGGCTGATTTGGGCCGACTTGACACGGGCCTGGACTGGGCCCCACGGCTGGTTTGGGCCTGTTTTGGGTTGTTTTATCGACTTTACTAAAAACCGTTTCCTAATATTTCCCGCATGCTTTAACATAATTAAAACCCGTCAAACAACAACATAACAATCAAACATCGACACAACCCAAAGACCAAAACCCGGACCCACCATGGACCAACCCAGACCGGGTCTGAACCGGCCTGGACCGGCTGGTTTGGTCCGGGTCACAGCCCTTCTCCACGGCCCATTCACACGGTTCAACAACCACAAATTCCAAATTAATTCCAACATGTTTTTAATTAACAACATCCATTTTTAAACATCCAATTCAACCATCAATCATACAAAAATCATGCTTATGAAGAATCATAAAAATATGTCAAGAACCAATAATATGTTTATAAATTCATACAACATAATAAAATTAACCACTTATCATGTTACTAATTAAAAATCATAAATAACCATAACATGAACAAAACTAAAGATGAACCAAAAACTAAAGAAAACAAAAGCTATGTAACATTAAATCGTCGAGTAACTCGAAATCGTTACCTTAGCTAGACAAGTCAATTAGCACCAAAATAATAAGAAGTATATAATTAAGAAACCCCTCTACTAATCTTCACCCATAATATACGAGTCTCCAAACTCGTCTTCAAAATCTTCCCCTATAAGAAAAGACAAGAAAACATCATTAGTACTTAAACTTGATTTTTCCATAATTAAATGTTGAAAACGATTTTGACGGAATTTAAAATAAACCGTACTAGAAGATGGAGAGCGAAGAGGAGATTCTAGAATTATAATTTAGGACGGATTTAATTAAGAAATGAAGATTTTATGAGGATTTTGCTCAAGAACGATGAAGAACGGATGAAGAACGCTCAAGAACACTCAAGAACGATTAAAGAAAGTGATAATTTGATCTTATTTTGATTTGTTGAAAATGAAAAGTTGTTAGTGAGTAGTGGAGTGGAGGGAGCCGTGTAAATATAGAGAGATTAGGAAGTCGGGTTTTGAAATTGTTGTTTGTTATACGGAATTGACTCGCGATAATAATTATTTTTCGGTAATTGATTAAATATATTAGTCGATAAATTAAATGATACACCAAATATCTAGATATTATGATATTGTAATCAAAAGTAATGAAAATATCAAGGCCTAAGAGAGGACCAAAGGAGCCGTGTGGTATGGTGAGGAATCGGTCTGATTTTGAGCGATTTGCGAAATCTTCGTTGACGGATCGATAAAGTTAATAAATATCTAGATATTTTGATTAGTTTAATCAAAATAATTAGAATATCTAATTGTGAGTGGAAAACGATGACATGGGCGTGTGACTCATGCCAAAGTCGCGTTTCGATTTTGTTTCGGGATTTGCGATGACTCGGGAATAGTATAAATGACGTTCGGTTAAAAACGTAAAAGTTATGCTTAAATTTCCGAATAAATTCAAAATAATTATATTAACTTATGATAAATCTTGATAATCTAATAAAAATAAATCCAAAATATTATTTTTTTTAAATAAAATTTCGGTCTCAAACTTACCCGTCGAGTCCGGAAAAAGTCAACGAAAGTCAAGTCGACTTAAAAGTCGAGAAAAGTCAAAGATGACTTAAAAGTTTTAGAAAAGTTTATGACGACTTAAAAGTCAGGAAAAGTCAATGACGACTTTAAAAAGTCAAGAAAAAGTCAAAGACGACTTAAAAGTCAAGAAAAGTCAAAGATGACTAAAAACGGTATTTTCATGAAATCTCTCAAAAATTCCAAATACGAACTCGGAATTTCGAAATACGACTTGGAACAAAAATTTCTATTTTAAAAACTTAAGTCTGCTGAAAAGTGTTAGTAAAATATTTTTACTAGAAAAATTGGGTACTTTTCGGGTTGTTACACAAATAGTAACTAATTATTTGTATACGATACAGTTAATTAGTACATTACATATATTCGATATGTACGAGAGTTAATTGTTAGAAATTGAGTTAAGATCTCAAATTCAATTAAGTTTATTTTTCAATTATGCGATAATTGACTAATAAATTTATATCTTATTTTAATACGATTAAATAAGATTTAACTTAGTAATTAATCGTTAAATTACTAAATAAGTTGAGGTTTTGAGATAGATGTAATTAGTTAATTATATTTACAAAGAGTTGTAAAATAAATTAACTAAGCATTGTGAGACCCATTATATATTGATATAGTGGTAGAATATTACTTAAAATGTTAAGTACATATTATTCATTTATTTGTGTCATATAATTGTTATATGATCAAATTAACACTTAATTATACAAGATAATTAAGCATATGATTAATAAGTATTTGTGGGACAAATATCAAAAATAAAAATGGATCAAAATAAGGCTCACATGGCCGGTTGGTATGTAGTGGATGGTGATGATGGTTGCTCTTATTCATACTCACAAGCAACATGTGCTTATGACATGAATATTAAACCTAAAATCATTTTATTCAATACAACACATTACCACTTTGCATTACAATAAAATAAGAAGAAAAATCACTCTTTTGTGATGATGTTGGCCGGCCCTTTTGGCTATAAATAGAGCAATTGTTGTTCAATTTATTCACTAGTTCATTCTTGCTTATTTTATACATCTCTCAAAACTCTTTTTCTCTCTAAAACTCTCAAATACTAATATTTTCTAAGTATTACTAGTGTAGTAATATATCATAATATTAGTAGTATAATATCTATCTTATTATCTAGTTAATAATAAGGGTAGATTATTTGGTGTCATCTTGGTGCATCTTAAAGGAGATCTTCTAGTTTGGAGATTACTTGCGTTCATCCACATTTATAGCTCAAGAACAACAAGAAGGAGTTCTTGTTGTGCCCATATATTTTCCATATCAATGTGAGAAAATTTCTTCTTTTATATAAATGTCTTTATATTTGCATGCATGTTACATAGATCATTAAATACTAAATTAACAAGTAATTTAGCAACTAATTAGAGGAGTCTAATTAAGGTCTATGGACTTTCACTTGTAACACAGCCGGTACTGATGGCGATCTCCTTGTCAAGCAATTTGTCCGATCTCTGAAGGGGATTGCTTTTGATTGATACACGAATCTGAGCGCCGAGTCGATCAGCAGTTGGGACAAGATGGAGAAAGAGTTCCTTAATCGCTTCTACAGTACCCAACGTATTGAAAGTATGACCGAACTCACTAACACGAAACAATGGAAGGATAAACCCGTCATCGACTACATCAGTAGGTGGCCCGCGTTAAGCCTTGAGTGTAAAGACCGCCTTGTTGGAGACTTCTGCTGTTTAAATGTGCATCCAAGGAATGAAGTTGGATCTAGTCTACATCCTCCAAGGCATCAAGCCAAGAACATTCCAAGATTTAGCTACTCGAGCTCACGACATGGAAATAACCATCGCTAGCCATGGAGGACGACTTTTCACTTATTCGGAATCAAAGACGGAGAAAAAAAAAGTTTAAGAAAAGCGACAAGGCGTTCAATAACACTTCGAATGAGGTTATGACCGTTTCTACTTCTAATCCGGTGAAAATCTCGGCTCGACCCAAAACAGACAAGAAGGAAGCGACGTACTCGAAAGATATGCGCAAGCCACGATCAACTTTGAAAGAGCTTGAGAAGAAGACATATCCTTTTCCGGATTCCGACCTAGCAGGGATGTTAGAGGATCTTTTGGAGAAAAAGGTAATTGAGCTTCCAGAGACTAAACGATCAAATGAAGCTGGACGTACAACTGATCCGAAATATTGCCGATATCATAGGGTTGTGAGTCATCCGATTTACACATCCCATCTATAAGTGTACTATAGTCCACGACAATAGGGGCAATCCCTTCCTCAAAACATTTTTTGCAATATGTCAAGGGCTTTGTCGATGCTTTTATGTTTAACATATCCATTGATCAAAGTACTATAAGTCACACCATCGAGGCAACAATGAGTTTGTACCATTAAATTCACGACCTCTCTTGCCTTGTCCATTTTGCCGGACAAGCAATACCCATCCAACAAAGCATTAGAAGTAAGAACATTTGGAGTCACACCTAGCTCGTTCGTGCATTATCCTTATAACGACTTTTGCTTCATCAATCATCCCCTCTTAGCAATGCATGTCAACCAACATGTTATAAGTAGCAATACTACGAGAAATATTGCTCTCCATCATCTCAATCAAGATGTCCTTAGCCTCTCCCTTATGACTTAGATTGAACAAACCTCGTATCAATGAGTTATAGGTGACAACATTCGGCTTCATCCCCTCGTTTTTCATGATTGAAAACAGGTTGAGCGCCTTAGTCAAAAATTTATCTTTGCAAAGACTATCGATCATGGTTCTATATTTGACAATGTTACCCTTACAACACGAGGGTCTAGAATTCATTCTGCGGATCATGGCGAATAGGGAAAGGGGAATTTGGAGATTCTGAAACCATAATCTAAACTTTGGAGGATCATTAACAATAAGTTTAACATTTGCAAAATTGTAAAAATTACGGGAATTAAATCGTTGAAATCGAGATAATTGAAAAGCCATTACCAGGAATCGATGATTGAGATGAAAAAAAAATGGAAAGGTGAAGTACATTACCAGAAGTGCAGGTCCCGAATATTTTTTGAAGACGGATACAGCCGAAGACCTCTCAGAAATCGCAAGTGGAAGACAGACGTTCTTTCCCACCTGCCCTTAGTAAGAGGTATTCGGCTGAAGACATACTTATGTCCGTCTTCGATGAAAATTTGTGTTACCAATTAGGATTATCAACAAAAGTACAATACCTCAATAACCTATTTCCTTTTGTTGGGTCAATTCATGCCGGTAAATTGAACACGATTTTTAAAAGAGGGTATCGGGTAGAATATGCAAAAACAATGGGTAACCATGTAGAATATCTGAGTTTACTTATTTTGTACATAGTATATCTAACTTCAGCTCGTTTCATTTGAAGACGGACATTTTCTGTCATAAGTTGAACACAGATAGTGCCTGTTTTCAATGGGAATTTGTGATTTAACCATTTGGTCTTTTGTTTGTGTGATGAATTTCACTATGGAGCACTACTTTGTTATGTCATCCGTTAGATCGACACATGTGCTTAGATAGTTAGATATGCATATTTTTCTTATTATTTTTTGGGTGGAAGAAATGTAAATGCTAAGTAACTTGACCAAAATGCTGATGAAACTTGATGGCAGAATTGACTTCGTCGCCTTTTCGTAGATTGAAATTAGTGAAGCTGGAAATCGGATATAGTATATATGAAATAAAAATATACGGAGTATTATTTTATAGAGTAAATTTATAATTACTCTCTTTTAAGATTCACTTTTCTAAATTTACTTCCTTATAAGTTGTTTTGCTAAAATTACTTCCTAAAGTTACACTTTTATCAAAAATTGCTTCAAAAGTCCAATTTAAGTTATTTATTTTGTCTATTTTTGAACTCTCCCTTCATTTGGCTAATCCACAAACGAAATACGTTCTAAAAGAGACAAAATAAGTGACTTAAATTGGAATTTGAGGCAATTTTTGATAAAAACGCATCTTTAAGGGAGTAATTTTAGCAAAACAACTTATAAGGGAGTTAGTTTAGAAAAGTGAATCTTATAAAGGAGTAATTATTAATGGAAAAGTAATAGAAAACGAGATAGCGCCACCGGTTGGTACTTAAATTTGGTATATCGATGACGTTTTGGTAAATAAACAGCAACTTAATTCCCTATTTTTAAAATTCGAATTTTAATCTGTAAAATATATGTAGGGGTATTAATGGAATTGATTTATACTCCGTAGTTTTCAATTTTTCATGACTTCATCCATTTATCAATTCAACAATTCATCTTCCCTAAAAAAAAAATCAGCAATTCATCAAAAGGATATATAATATAAGTGTAATAGTTAATTCATAGCTTTTATGGCTTCATCAATCGAACTTCAATTTGTACAAGATATATATGTAGGGTACAAATCAGTCATAAGATAATTAAACCATCAATTTGTTGGCATAAATAATCTGGGTATGCACCTCCTGATCAAATGGAGTATTTCATTTGCAATCGACAGAAATTTAACAAAGTATTTGATTTACGCAAATGTGCCTTTAGAAATTATATGCAATACTCAATTATGGTAATGTCAGTAAACTACCAAAATATTTCGATAACTGACCAAAATCTTTCTTGTAAACTACTCTAATACGGAGTATCAAACATCAAATGGGGTAATTGAATTCAACGAAGGTGAAGGAATTAAAAGAGTAACGATAGTATATTACTTTACAGCCCACTTACCATTTGGCGCAAAAGTTGAAAAAATAGTTCCCTTTTCATTTATATTTAATATTTTATTATGGTGGTGCCGAAACTCGGTACCACCGGGTGGCGCTCTAACATTATCCATTATTAATTTACTCTACTTTATATATGGAAAAAAAAATTGCGTATACTTTTTTTTTTTTTTCCAAATTGTACCAGCATCGATCTACCTATATTTCTAATCATAGTTATTTGAAAAAAAGTTGTGTTTACTTTTTTTTTTTCCAAAAAATTGGTCGGAACATAGCTTAGTCAACCTGTACTTAATTTCCTCCCTACCTTGCATGAACGTGTTCGTGAGCCACTTTATTACCGTTTCTATTAGTAGAAGAAAATTATATCCACTTAAAACAAGTACATAGAAAAAGACATGTACATGGCGGGCCTAGATTGCGTTTGGGTTGGGGTGGGTAAGGTACGATATGCTCCATCTAGGCCCGGTCCTTGTATATGGCGGGTCGGGCTTGGGTTGCTCGTATATTTGACTAGCCTAAGTTGTACTCCCTCGTATTCTCTAAGATATTCCACATTTCCTAAAACGACAAATTCACTAAGATCTTCCACTTTCCTTATTTGTCTATCATTTGTGACTATAATAAAATATGACCCCACATTCTCTCTCATACTTTCATTTACATCCACATATTATCATACTACTAAATATTTGTCCAAAACCAATGTGGAAGAACATAGTGAATAAAAGGGACTATATAACTTTTTTTTTTTAACAAATTCTTATTTCAGACGGACTATTTCCGTCTGAAAAATAAGACGGGATTATGTTGCTATTTTTTGATAAAATGTAACCACAACTTATATCAACTTGTTTTCAATAGTGGTTACATCTAACTGTAAATTAGTTACAAAATCCCGTCTTATTAATTAAGATCAAAATAGTCTGTCTGGAGCAAGAACAACCGTTCATTTAAGATATTCCTTCACTAGTTGACTTCATTATTACAGGGGTAATTAGTGGTATAATATTAGTCAACTTATTATTTTTATTATTGGTAAGTTGTTGCTTGTAAACCACATCCTATACTATTGTGAGTCATGGATCTACATGTGCGGATTTGGAGACTTTTTTGTTCTGTATTCTTTTTTTAATCTCTGTTCCAAAAATAATATCAGTAGAATTATTAATCGAGATGAAAGAACTAGGAAGTATGTATTGGCCAATTGCATTATTGCTCACTTAGGCTCTGTTCTTTTCGACTTAATTTCAGCTCGTTTTATTCCAGTTCGACTCTATTCAACATGGTTTAGTTTAGCTAAACCCAATCCTGTTCAACTTATCTCTTCACAAAATTAAGTCTTATTTCAACTCAATTCACTTTAACTCGGCTCCATTCAGTTTAGTTCAATTAAACTCATATCTAATTAACTCAATTCAGCTCGTTTTAGCCGAAAAGAACAGGCATTAATGTCTTAATACAATTATGTAGAGTCTAGATCAAAGAAGCCAAGAAGGTGAGATTCACAATAATTAGACAAGGAGAGTAATACAACAATACGAAAAAAATTTGTTGTCTAATAATAATAATAAAAATAATAATAATACTGAAAATGACAAATTCATTTAACGGTGATTAGCAAAGCCGCCATGGCACGAGGGCTGCGGGAAAATACGTCCTCAGGTGAAGATCCTTTATAGCTGGACTCGAAAGAGATGAATGTGCCCACTTATCGAAACCTTGTAGCCCATATAAAAAGCCCATTTTTAGAAGACTTTCATTTCACAACTATCATCTCCACTTAAAGCTTATAAGTTCAAATATACCACTGGAGTTACTAGGTACGTTTATATTGTATTTCCTCCGTCTTGGTTAATTGTTGTCCTATTTTTTTCGGGTATTTCAGTCAATTGTTATATTTTCTATATTTAGAAGATATTATATGAGTAATTTGATAATTAAATTGGACTATTGTCCACTTGTCATCCATAGAACCACAAATGGTCCTCTACTTTTTCCTTTGTCTTTGTGTCATAATGAAAGGACAAAAATTAACTGGATGGAGGGAGTAACTTTGATATTTTTGCTCATAATCTAATTAATAGGAAAAACCTAATGTAGCTACTCATAATACAAAGAGTAGTGTGGGAGGAGTAAAGGTGATAATGAGTCGAGTCGGGTAGACGTGTACGAGTTTGGCCTTGCTTGCTTGTGGTCATGAAGCAAAACTCGAACTCGAGCTTGAGAATATTGAGCTCTTCATTGAGTCGATCTTGAGTATGAGAAATTTTGTATTCGGTGCCCGACAATATGGATTATTCCGTATAATAATAAGGGCAATTTTCAAACTACTACCTATTATACTTAGAATTTTTTTTATTCAAATAATTACCTACAAAATTACAACTTTTTCAAAGTTACTACCTGATTATTGGATTTAAGAATTACTTAATTCAAGACTTAATTAATTTCATATTCGGTGCACGAGTTCAAGCCGAGCTTGGCTAAATTCGAGCCGAACCCTAGCGCAACAAGTCCTGACTGAGAAGCTAGTTTGGGCTCGTTTATATTTTTTATGCTATAATATTAATTTTATTTTAAATTATATGTTATTTATGCATTTCTAAGTATATTGTTATATGGAGTATAATAAATTTTAGTATTTTATATGTTTTTTTTATATATTTATATTTAGTTAGATTAAAAAAGTGTGAGTGAAAATAATATAATGATGAAATGAGCTTAATTCGAACTCGAGCTGAGCTCAAGCTTCTTCCGAGCCAAGTTCAAGATTCAATTTTTTAGGTTGGGCGAGCTTTGAGCCGAGCTCGAGCTTGAGGTCAAAATTTCGAGCGAGCTTGAGCCCACCCGACCTCGTGCTCAGATCGGCAGGTTTACAACCCAGCACCGAGTTTATATCAATCTCAATATTGATCAGGAGTTCATGACCCTTTTATCTTATAGTATCCAGAATACTTTTTATTTATTTCAAGTGTAGAATTGGTTACAACATTAGTTTTAATGCTACTGAATTTTCAACTGTAGTTATTACAATTTATAAGTGCCAGTATTGTAAAAAGTTACAGGTGAATACCAAAAATGAAGTCTTGGCTAATCGTCACAATAACATGGACCATCCTTCAATCATCGGCTTTGATAGCAAATGCAATCGCATTGGATCTCGCTAATCCTACCCAAGCTAAATACTCGGCTTTTCTCACCAGTATCCGAAATACGGTGAAGGATCCGAAGCTCAACTACGGTGGTACAGGCAACCCGTAATAGGTGCACCCTCAAGCAAATATTTGAGAATCGACCTCACGGTTTCTACAGGAACGGTGTCTCTTGGCCTTAAATATAGCGACTTGTATGTGGTTGCGCTACTGGCTAAGAACGACAAAAACGTAAATCGAGCGTATTATTTCAATGGTGAAATTACATCCGCGCAATTAGACGTACTTTTTCAAGAGGCAAAGGGTGCTGCAAATCAGCAAAAAATTACAGAATACGGCGAGAATTATGCATCACTTGAAAAGGTGGCCAAAGTAACTAGAAAACAAGCCGGGTTAGGGATTGGAAAACTTGTTACTTACCTTGGAGCAGTAAATGGGAAGGCGCGTAATGTACCAGCTGAAGCTAAGTTTATGATGGTTGCGATTCAAATGGTGTCTGAGGCAGCGAGATTTAGGTATATCGAGCAGGAAGTACTTGACAATTTTCCAAATGGGTTCACTCCTGACGACAATGTTTTCATATTGGAGAGGAATTGGAATAGGATTTCGGAAGCAATTAAAGCTTCTAAAAAAAGGAGTGTTTACGACACCTCTTCGTTTAGAAAATACGGACGAAGGGACAACTTGGACGGTGAGCAATGCCACGGAGTTAAATGCGGGACTCCTCAAGTATCTCGGAAATGCTCTATTGGAGTTTTCTTGAGAGGAAAATTATGCAGAAGTTTAATGAATGCTTGTTGTTGGATAATGGATTATATTTTCTACAATCTACACATTTGATGATCACTGTCATGGGTCATTGAGTTTTATGTTATGTATGTGCTATGTATATATGTGGTTTGATTAACGTTGTTATTTGCAATTAATAAAAGAAGCGCATTGTGGTAGTTTATTACAGTATCATTAAAAGTGCTATCTACGGAGTACAAAAAACGCATGTTTTTGAGGTATATCCGTCTTGAATGAGATATCATTAACCGTGCTTTATGTTCACCCGTACCGATTTGAATGCAGCGGAATTGGAATTGTAAATGAAAACTAAAATAAGATTATTCCAAACCGATATTACTCATAATATATTTTTTTCGATATCTGAAGAAAAGTTTAGAAAAAGATTTAAGCCGGGCTTTTATGCACCGTTCTTGTAATACTCGTGTTTGTCGTCGGCCTTGGACCGATCGAGTTTGTATTCGAGTTAATGATTATGTGCTTATGTTATAGGTTTTGAGTCTTGCTCGGCCGAGTTGAGTCGTCAATCGACCGAGTATGGGAATAACTCGACCGAGTTGGCGGTTGCTCGGTCGAATAAGTGCGTGACTCAACCGAGTATGGGTATCTGATGTGAGTTTTGGTTTAGTCTTCAGTGTCACTCGACCGAGTGCCTCTTAACTTGGTCAAGTTGGTTCACTCGGTCGAGTAAGTCTTGTACCCAGTTGAGTAATGCGCGGATTCACTTTTTCCTAAATCTAATCTACTGTTTAAGCAAAGTGTTATGTTATGTTAATTCTCACTCTTTCATCTCATCTTTATCTCTTCTCATTTAAATCTCTCTCTAAATTTTCCCTAATCTTAACCACTCATCCTAATCCGTCACCTTCACCCTTGATTGTTGATCGTTGAGCTTTCATGTTGGATTGTTCTTTCATTTCATTTATTGTTTCTTGGTAAGCATCTCGTCTTTCTTATTCCTTTGGTTTTCTTTGTTTTGGGCATTTTAATTAGTTTTGGATATAATTGATCTTCTTATTGATTAGGATTAGCGTGGGAATTAAGTGAGATTAGTAGTGTTAGTTTAGCTAGTGATAGAATTAGTAGTAATTGTTATTATTATCATTATTGTAGGTGATGTGTTTGATGAAAGGACCTTGTCTTCCTTCTAATTGTTGATGATTATGGTTGATTCGATATATGGATTCCGTTGCATGATAACTCATATGTTTGTAATGCTATTTGATGATGTTATGCTTGGAATGTTAAAAGGTAGGTGAATCTTACTCAGTCGATGTATATGTGATTGATGTGATGTGTATTGTGATATGGCTGTGACATGTTGACTGGAGTTGTGGTGGTGTGTTTTGGTGGCTGCGCTCACGGTCGCTATTTATGGTCCCGCTATTGAAGAGACAATGCACGTGGTGATGACCTGGATCTGGGGGTGATCTGTTGCGGTAGAGCTCATGGTGTACTGTCTATGACGTGCCTTAGACATGGTGGTGTGCTTGTAACACCCCACATTTGTTGAAGAGGTCCATTGATAAGTTTAAATGACTAGTGCTTAAAGGGATTGTAAGTACTACTCATATAAACAAAGTGCACTTTCTTTTCTGGTCATCCATGCAAAAGAACTCAAAAGTTAAGCGTGCTTGACTGAGAGTAGTCTTAGGATGGGTGACCTCCTGGGAAGGTTCCCGGGATGTGCATGAGTGAGGACAAAATGCGCTGGAAAGGACTTGTGTTGATCTGTGGGCCATGTACACAGCCTGGAGAGCTATCATGAGTGACCGCTCCCGACCCAAGGTTTGGGCCGGGGTGGTACAAATGGTATCAGAGCAACCCTGCGACCGTGTGGTGATGGAGGCAGTTGTTATACGCTCCATTGTGATCACCCATCTAGCGGGGGAGGATTCTGGGTTAGCGGTTATGCTCCCAGGCGCAACGAGGACGTTGCGTTCTTCAAGTGGGGGTGATTGTAACACCCCACATTTGTTGAAGAGGTCCATTGATAAGTTTAAATGACTAGTGCTTAAAGGGATTGTAAGTACTACTCATATAAACAAAGTGCACTTTCTTTTCTGGTCATCCATGCAAAAGAACTCAAAAGTTAAGCGTGCTTGACTGAGAGTAGTCTTAGGATGGGTGACCTCCTGGGAAGGTTCCCGGGATGTGCATGAGTGAGGACAAAATGCGCTGGAAAGGACTTGTGTTGATCTGTGGGCCATGTACACAGCCTGGAGAGCTATCATGAGTGACCGCTCCCGACCCAAGGTTTGGGCCGGGGTGTTACAGTGCTAGTTGAGACACCGCGACTGGTTGTTTTGGTGCGTTACATGATACCCTTGGAATGCGCTACTTTATTGCACCAGATATGTGTGATGATTGTATTACGATTTCGATTGTGATTGATTATTTATATGTCGAATGACTGTGTTTTGAAATTGTTTTTTAACCTTACCGTGATCCATTCAATATTTCCAGGAATGGTGAATAGTCGACTAGCAGATATTGGTGATATGATGTTGATTCGGGACCATAACGTTGGGATTGAAGACAATCGACGATTTGTATATTAGTTTTTAGATTAGTTGTATTTAATTTGGATTTAGCTGACTTTGAGTTTGTATTATGAACATTTAAATAATGAATGTAACTTAGAGTTGTGTTTTGAGATTATCGATTTGTTATACACTAACTCGGAAAACTGAGGCCATAGCCCCCTGTCTCCACTCGGAAACCCTAGCTTAAGGCTTCCGGGAGAGACGGGGCGTTACAGCTTTGAGCTGGACCGTCCTTGAGACAACTTTTACTCAAGATTCACACCTTTACGTTTGCTAGACTCAAGGGCTACGATTAAAGACAACTTCAAGCTTTTTCCACGATCAACTTCAGGCCTTATACACATATGATATACTCCATGTCTAGCCAAAGTACATTCAACAAGAGGGTGTAATTTTGAAAAAATAAATAGTTGATAATCTTCTCTTTAATTTCTTCGATTTTCGTAAATTTATATCTTATGAATTTAAATATATTATGTACATGTTATTTTTAACTAATGAGAAGAACTATATTAGCTTAAAACGTAAAAGCAATAATTTAACGTTACTTAAGACTTGGTGTACAACGACAAAGTCTAGCATATTCCTTGACTACATCGCACATAATTTACCTCGTCAATTTAAGTGAACACCAAAATCAATTATTTTAGACTTTTAGGGTTTTTAAGTGGATCAGTAGTAATTTAATAACCATAAATGCAGTGCATTATTGGTCACCAAATGCAGAGTCAAGATCAAAGAAAGTGAGAATAACACTTCTTAGACAAGGAGAGTAGTACAATAATGCTAGATAAATTGTTGTTTTTAGTAATGAAAATGACATTTTTATTCAACAATATGAGTAACATGCTGGCACGTAGTCATGGTACCGGGCCGGGTTCGGGCCGGGCCGGGCTGACCCGGTGGCGGACCGGGTTCACCTGGTCTGACCCGGGCCAGGCCCGTTGGGGAGGGCGGGCTGAGCCGGGCCGGGCCGGGCTCTTTGAGTGTTGACCCGGGCCTCGCCCGTGGGGTTGGGGTGGGCGGGTTTATTCAGGGCCGGGCCGGGCCGGGCCGGGCCAGTAGAGTAGTTCGATTTTTTTTTTTTTTTGAACTTAAATGTGGAGAAAAGAAAAAAAATAATACGATAATTGGTAGCTTACATAATTAAAATGGTTTACATTCCTCCATAATAGAATCGCCTTACATACTCATGACTTACATAATACGATAATTAAAAATTAGTAACTTACAATCTTACATAATTAAAATGGCATACATTCCTCATTTCCTTCATAATAGAAACGACTTACATATTAAATGACTACGAATTGAAATATTACATGACGTGGAGAGACAAACTATAAAATACATACTATAAAGAACACAATGTACGAGACAAAATATAAAAGACATAATGAGTTTTTAATTTTTTTTTAAAAAGGGCTTGATCAAAATGAATATAACTCTTTCAAATAATACCAAATTAATTTAATTTGATATTAAGTAAAAAAATTATAATTATTAAGGTGCCTACGTATCTCGAAAGAATCAAAGCCGACGTAGTTCTTTACTTACCCGACTTACCTTTTTATGGATTGGAGGTGTATCTTTAGTTCCCGGATGATGCATCGGTAGCCACTATCTCGTCGGCTTCTAATGGGTCGAACTCCTTTGCCCCTTGACGTCTTATCTTGGCTAGATCCCAATCTCTTTTGCACACACACATCTTTACGGTTGGGGGAGCCAAACGAGATCTTTTATCATCTAGAACTCTTCCACCTGCACTAAAAGCGGATTCCGACGCAACCGTAGAAGCGGGAACAACAAGCACATCTCTAGCTATTTTTGATAGTAAGGGGAATTGGATGGAACGGGCTTTCCACCAAAGAAGGATGTTGAAATCCGTATCATTAGTATCAACCCCATGCGTTAAATAATCGTCAAGTTCTTTTGTAGCGAGAGTAGAAGTGGAGGACGATGAGGATTGGGTTCTCCGAAATAAAATAGAATGAAGTTGGTCGTCGAAACGAGCGCTTTTTGTAGTTACGGAACTACTAGAAGAAGACTCCCCCTTATCCTTAGCATAAATCTTACATAATTCACGTAAAACATCAATACATTTTTGGACATATATTTCAACATCAAAGTCGATAATATTAAGCATTTCATAATAAAAGAGTAAACTATTAGTTAAACCTATTTGTTTAACACATGGATCTAATAAGGAAGCTACGCCATATATATATGGAAAAGAAGTAAAATATTTTACCCATTTTGTTTTCATATCATCAACAATTGGTATTAAACATGGTTCAACATTTTCAGCAGTTTTAAAAGCAATAACAATTTTTAAACATTCAAGTATAACTAAATGCACATTAGGCTCGTACACAAGAGAAAAAACGTTGGTGGCATTGTAATACGGTTTTAATAAGTTACAAACATTAGCGGCAATTGTCCACATACTATTATCAATCATTGCATCTTCATCACGTTGGTGACTATTATAAAACTCAGTTAAAACATTTTTATACCTTAAAGCTTGTTTAATCAATTTATATGTCGAGTTCCACCTAGTGGCACAATCGGTACCCCATTGTTTATTTCGTAACCCATGTTTATCACATAATGTTTTCCATTGTGTTTTCATCGATCTAGCATTTCTAGTCCAATTAATACAAGTTTTAATGGGTTCTAAAAGTGGTGCTAAAAAAGCAAGTCCTTCTTGAGCCGACAAATTAATAATATGGGCACAACACCTAACATGCACAAGATCACCATTTAGCAATAAATCATCCATTTGAAGAACATAATCAATACATTTAGTATTAGCCGATGCATTGTCAAAAGAGATGGAGAAAAGCTTTTTAGTCAAATTAAATTTATCTAACGTTTTCTTAAGACGCAAATAAATGTTATAACCGGTGTGTTTTTCTTCCATGATATCAAAAGCAATAATACGTTTTTGTAGAAAAAAATCATTATCAATCCAATGGACGGTAACACACATAAATGGATTATTTTGTTTTGAAGTCCATGTGTCACTAGTTAATGCTACTCTACCATCAAAATTAGCAAAATATGCAATCAATTCTTTTTTTTGTTCTTTATATTGTGCCATAGTACGATCTTTCAAAGTGTGACGGTTAACATGAGAATAAGACGGTTGTAAAGCAAGCCTATTAAAATTTTCCAAATTTACACTTTCACCATAAGTAAAAGGCAACTCTTCAAGATTAACAAAAGTGGCCATATGATCAATCATATTTTTTTGGGAATAAAAGAAAGGCTTACCTCCGCCGGCTTGTTCACTCATGAAACCGCTTAGTTGAGTTTGAGTTTGGCTACCAACACCACTTGCGGTGATACCATGGTCGTTCCTCAAGTGCCGACTCATACTTCCAAACCCGGTTCCAATGGACCAAGCATAAGATTTCATAATCTTTTTTATGTCACGGCAAACCGTGCATACACAACGAAAATGCCTTGGTTTATTTGGGACGGGCACTTTCTCGTAATATTTCCATACATAGGACACTTTTCCTGATGGTTTACTTCCACCCGCTTCTTCTTCTTCTTCTCCTTGTTCAACTTCTTCATTACGGTTAGAACCTACAATAAATTAAAATAATATAATTAGATATGTGAAATTGTGAATCAAAAAAAAATTGTAGTAAAATAAATAATAACACTAATTAAAAATCGAAATTGAAATATAATAATAACACTAATTGAAAAAAAAATTTATTACCCTCTTGAGACGCAAACATGGCTTCAAATTCTTCCGGAGTATAATCTCTTCCCTCTTCCATTTTTTATATAATTATAATTTTTATATTTTTATATAATAGTAAGTATTAAAATTATATTGTAACTATTATAAAAACTTGAAAATTGATATATGTAAAAATGTAGAATAGAATAGATAGAGAAGTGAGAAAGTGTGAGGATTAGTGTTAGAATTAGGGGGTATTTATAGGAAATTAAGTAGGGAAAAAACAAAAAAAAAATTAAAAAAATAAGAAAAAATAGCCGTTACTCCAACAGCTATATTTGGGTGGGGCGGGCCAAGGACGGGCCGGGCCGGGCCGGCCAGGAGGGCGGGCTGGGGAGCGGGCTGGGGAGCGGGCCGGGCTAATAATCATGGACCCGGGCCCGGCCAGGGGGGAGGGACGGGCTGGAACGGGTCTGGCAACGGGCCGGGCCGGGCCGGGTCATAATAGCCAGATGGCCGGGTCGGGCCGGGCCGGGCCGGGCTGACCCGCCCTTTTCCCCATGTCTACTGGCACGAGGAACGCGGGGATACGTAAGTAAGGCAGTTTATTCATACCCGGAATTGAAACGCATGTGGTATTAGAGCCGTGTGATCAAAATGTCAAGAGTTTAAATCTTACCACCCTCACTTTCTAAAGTGGAATATTAGTACAAGGTATGAGGAGACCTGCCGTTGATCCACACTTCAAGCACATCGAGCATTCATGTGATGGCGCGTGTTAGAATATAAAACCGACCAAAAACCCTTATAAAAAGCCCACCTTTGGAAAACTTCATGCACAAATTACACATATCATATCTTCTTCCTCTTACAACTTTCTTACTCCGTTGTTCTTACGTACAACCGGAGTTACTAGGTACGTTTGATTTACTTGCATAATAATAATAGGGGGATTATTTCCTCACATTATATCTCGTGTAATTGTTAATTTCAATTTTTAATTATCGTAAATGAAATATTGGGATTATTCTAGATGTGGGTTTAAATCAAAATAGTTGATTTGTTTATTAGGTTGCGAATAGAATTCGAAATAAGCTAATGATCATGGGTATCATAAATTCATAAGTGCCATACCATGCATGAGTCTTCACGATCTTAGTGTTGACTTTATTTGCTTAATTATTATTAGTGTGGATCCCGCGCAATACACGGTATATATAGAGTATTTATTTTTTAGGATATTATTTAATATTTGAATATTTTAATCGATAGTTTGATACCTCGTTAATACTAAATAATTTACTTCATTGTATCTTATTATGAAAAAAAAAGTTGGAATGGAAAACTAATAAAAGATTATTGAATAAAGTTATGAACCATGTATTTGTATGAAAATACTATTTTTTCCATAAAACTATGTATGAATATTTTAATCGATAGTATGATTTTTTTTGCCACAAAGCTACTAATAAGTATGTGTAAAGTTATTCTCTAAAGTTATAATTATTGCATTAATGAAAAATTTGGCTACTTATATAGTTTATTGTTTAATACCAGTTTTATTTTGTTATAATGGAAAAGTCATAATTTTGTATTTCACTAAGAGATTAGAGTTTAATTATATAAGACTATATTTTAAGGAATAGTGAATGGTTTATTGAAAGAAAATTTCACTTGTTTCGTTATTGAGCTAGATCTTTTTGGAGGGAAAATTAAGAGAATTTCTTATTCTCTTAGTAGTAAGGGGGATGGAAAATTGATACCCTGTTAAATTATGTAAATGGGCCGCGACTACACCCAAATGCTAGAGATATAGTTAGACCTGACAAATAGGTCAACTGGTTTGGGTTTGGATCGGGTCAGTTTAGGTCTCTCATTGATTTCAGGTTAATTTGGGTCGGGTCGAGTCATTTCGGGTTTTATATCTGTTTCGGGATTGTTGTCTAGTCGGTTTAGGACTTTTGGGTCAACCGGGTTTGGTTATTTCAAGACGGGTCATTTTCGGGTTAATGAATAAGAACGAAAAAGTCATTTTATGCCTTTTCGGTTCAATTAAAGTTATATTTTTTGGGTCATTTTTGGGTTGGGTGATTTTGTATCAGGTCATTTTGGGTCGGGCCAGTTACGGGTCAAGAAATTGATTTTCAGGTCACATTCAGGTGTTGTAGTTTGAGTCAATTTCGGATCTCGAATCAACCTTTTCGAGTCGAGTTGCTTTTGCAAGGTCTATAGATAGTCCTCTATTATCATATAGGGCACTCACATACACATGTGGGTATTTATATGGGATTCTTCTCAATACAAAATTTCAGCGTGATCTTAGTCTTAACCTATATCATGGATTCATGGACAACTAGGCCGGATCAAGTTCATGGCCAATTCAAGTTAAAATCAAGCTTGGAGATCCAATTTATATCATGATCCATTATATTCTAGTGAATTTTCAGCTGATTGTATATGCACAAGGCTAAGCCAGTTTTGTGTTTCTGTAACAGGTAAATACGAAAAATGAAGGCTTGGTCAATCGTCATAATAACATGGACCATCCTACAATCATCAGCTTTGATAGCAAATGCGATCGCATTGGACCTCGCTAATCCCACCAAACCTGGATACTCGGCTTTTCTCACCGCTATTCGAACCAACGTAAGAGATCCTAATCTTAATTACGGTGGTACGGGTATACCCGTAATGGGAGCACCCACAAGCACATATCTTAGGATCGACCTCACAGTTTCTACAGGAACGGTGTCTCTTGCCCTTAAAAGTAGCGACTTGTATGTGGTTGCGCTACTGGCTAAGAACGCTAAAAATGTATTTCGGGCATATTACTTTAACGGTCAAATTACATCGGCTCAATTAGACAAACTTTTCACAGAGGCAAAGGGTGCTGCAAATCAGCAAAAAATAACCGAGTATGCCGAAAATTATGCATCACTTGAAAAGGCAGCAAAAGTGGACAGAAAGAAAGCCGGATTAGGTATCGGCAAACTTGTTACTTATATTGGAGATGTAAATGGGAAGGCGCGTCAGGTGCAAGCTGAAGCTAAGTTCATGATGGTTGCGATTCAAATGGTTTCTGAGGCAGCGCGATTTAAGTATATCGAGAAGATGGTACTAAGTAATTTTCCAAATGGGTTTACACCTGATGATAAGGTTCTTATACTGGAGAGGAACTGGGACAGGATTTCGGAAGCTATTAAAGGTTCTAAGAATGGAGTGTTCACGCCATCACTTGTCTTGAAGTCACCGGAGGTAAAGACCACTTGGACGGTGAGCAGAGCGACAGAACTCGATATGGGACTACTCAAATATCTCGGAAATGCTCTCCTGGAGTCGTCTTCTGAGGATAAATATGCTGAAATTTAATGAATGATTCCAGTTGCATAAAGAATGTAATGGCGTGTGATTGGCGAATTGTAGGTTTGACACATTTGAGTGTGATTTCCATAATTCCGTGGATGAATCGAAGAATGCATTATAGTCTTATCCCACAAGACGAATCGTTTAACCCGAGGCATGTAATAAGGTCGATTATTTCTTCGAGGTATCGTGTAACCCCATACATGAGCTATGGTCGATTATTTCTTTGAGGAAAGTGTCTAGTACGCGATTCTACAAAATATCCTAGATGTATTTTTTCGTGTTTCCGAATCGTTGTTGTATTGCAGGTTTCGACCATTCTTTGATGGGTATGGATACTTCATGAAAACATGGGTACGAGTATCAGTCTTATAGAACCCTACCCATACCCTGGCCATCGTCATCCCTACTTATGTGTGTTGTCAGGCCCATTACAAAACTTACCACGCAAAAAAAAAATCCAACGAATGCAAGTGAACACATATAATGATGATTCTACAATTCGAAAGTGTTGAAACACGTATGTTTAATCATGTAAATGAGCCTCGGTTGTACCCAAATGAAGAAGAGAGAATCTTGGCTATAGAGGGAGTAGCTATTT
>JAIUZE010032515.1:0-15237 GCA_022085475.1 Heliosperma pusillum | reverse complement strand
ATTAAATTATTATTTCTCACATGTTAGAAATTATAAGACGAGACCGTAGTTTAAGTTAATCTCCTTTAAGTCAAAAGGGGTTTTGGGTATAATATAATCTAATTCACATGTTAGAAGTTTTAATAGAATAACATGTAATGAATATGTTGATTTTATGTCTATGTGATAAAGACTCTGTTTCTAGCCGGTTTGATCCAACGGGTTTGGTCAAACTAAGATCTAGTCAGCCCCGATTTGACTGATGACCCGTCGCGGGACTCGGGTAGGGGATTTGTCTTCAAGTAAAGTTGTATTTAATTACTGAATTAGCCTTAGTAGATATGAGGCGATATGATATTTGATTATTATTGATATGCAATTAGTCACATGATAGGATGTTTTTCCCGTGACTGTTTTATTATATGGTTGGTGTCGTGTTGACTAAGTACCCATAGAGAATTATGAGTATATGGCGTCTTGACCATTCTAAGTCTAAATGAGTATCTTGGACCATGACATTGATAGGCCCGTACTATCTTTAACGAGCATATGGAGTTTACTGCTTGATAGCTTCTGTGTCCCGGCTTGGTGGGTTTATATCCAAGTCGGGGTATGGCTGCCATTGTTTCCACTTTGGGAAATGGAGCCAGTTTAAGTACTAGCCAACCCCTTTGATGGATATTCTTAGGGTGTACTCATGTGATTGTATCATGGGTCTTGGATGCGATGGATCTTCGCATTTCTCTGGGTCTGCGCAGTCTAGGTTTAGGGTTGAGTCGTATCTTGGACATGTTTCTGAGAGGAACCTCTGAGCTAGATATGTGCTTTGGATCTGGGCCATGTTATTAGTGTAACCGCTGAGCCTAGATGTGTGCTTGGTATTTGGGCCATGTTACCGGAGTGACCGCTGAGCCTAAATATTTAAGTATATCCTACCTCGTGGTATAGACTCGAGTTACAGAAGTCTTATATTGACTGTCCTAAGAACTTATGCCTGTTTGTAGAAGTATTGGTCTTTCATGTTTGATGATTCTATGAGTTTTAGAAGGTGAGATGCAAGCCGGCTAGGATTGATAGAGTTTGGATTACCGATTGTTAACTGATTCACATGATTACGTGTTGATTAGGGTTTGAGTGTATCATGGCCATGTTACAGGGTAACCTCTGAGCTAGCATACCAGCTTCCCTACCTCGAGTTATAGTTTATTATCGGTTTCACATGATAGCTTTCATATGCTAGGTTATATGTTAGTTATTGTTTCATAACATGAAAAGCATATCATATATGTTTAAGTTTTGTATTTTCCATATACATTGCTTTTATGTTATTCATGTTTCATTAAACTCGACATTTCGTGGCTGGGAGAACTCGGAGTTACTCCCCACTGACTGTGGCTTCCGTGTTTATATTTAATGCGGTCGAACAGGTGGTGAATGCATATTTGGGGTACATTGACGAGCTAGCGAGCGAAGTATTACCTTGGACCTATATTCGGTTCTTAGGATTGTATATTATCATACACTCCTTTTATTTCAGTATTTATACGGGAGATATGTCTCCCGTCTTGTATAATTCTTATGTAAAATATTAGTTTCCTTTTTGTATGAACCTTTTTATTTATGACACCCTTTGTTATGTATTTAAAATATTTTTTTTCTTTCCGCAAATTTGAGGGTGTCACATAACTTGTTGAAATAGATAAATTATCTTATCGATATAAGACACTTTTCTAAATGTCAAGCTAAAATCTTCTATTCCACAATAGATTTTGATTTTAGTATACATCTTGCCCTCTTTCATCCAGCATTAAAATCCAACCACTTCTTTCAAAAAGGTAATATGAATACGTAACTCACAATGAGTGATACGTCATTCACGTGAAAAAAAAAATTCTCCCACTGAACTTCATGACTTCCCTCTGAACTTCATGACTTTACATGAATTTAACTCCCACTGAACTTCATGTCTATACATGACTTTTCGACAATTCGAGTGAAACTCTTCTTATATCTCATAATAGAAAAGATCATCATAACCTCTAGGTAGATACCTTAGGCTTGTGTCATGTACACATCCATTCCAAATCCCTATTTGGACATGTGGTTTTGTTGTGTATCTTGTACACACCTACTATGAGGTATTTTACTGATGATATGGATCTAAGCATAGTTAGGCATTAACTTAGCTTTTGCAGACATTTTCATGTCTATCCATGCAATTATAATTGGACACCTCCAAATAAAACATTTTCATGTCTATAAACTGATTTATTATTGGACAATTCCAAATACATCATTCCTTTGCATAGATTCCATTTAGTTTCATAAGTCTCTTATGTTAGAAAATCGAATTTTAAAATTTCTAGGTACTTCCACTTCATAGATCATAATCTTATTATATGAAGAGCATTTTGTTTTGGTCTCGTCACTAGTCGAATGATTCACCTAAGAACGCTTTCTTTTGGTCTCCTCACTAGTCCTGAGTCTAACCTAAGAACATTTTATTTTGGTTTTCTCACTAGTTCCTAACTAGTTTTACGTTGTGGCTTATTTTCTCCCACTCTTTCTTTAGAAAAATACAATTATTTTCTTTAAAGATAGCCTTATGAGCCACAAACAATTTTGTACTCATACTCGTGAGGGAGGTAGAAGTAACACAACTTGACCTTAAGTGATCTATTAAAGACTTTATTGTAAAGACATCGAATCTTAGCTTTGAGATAGACTAGTTCTATAAGCTAAAGAGGTGGACTCATATTCATGTCAAATACTATCTCTATAAGTGGTGTGGCCAATTGGTATGGTAGATTCCCTACATAGAGTTCAATAACTCAATTTGACTTAACAATTGATCTTTCAAAGTGAGAATCGAATTCTTATCCATTTATTATAGTGATCCAATCATCATAATACTAATATGATCAATTTGAGTTGACATAATTTATGTTATTTGTGTAAGTAGAGTATAAAGACAAGTTTTAGAATGAAAAAGTTTCCATAAACCGAGTGACTTGGGTTGAAAACCAAGTCACTAATATCCAACTACAACCAAATGTTAATAAAAGTGTGACAACCCTCGCGAAAGCATAAAGATAAACAAGTAACTAGCAGCGGAAATTAGAGAATTTTTAAAACTTTTTAAGGTAAGATTCGCAAATATCATCAAAAGTTAAAATCCAACATAAACAACTAAGTAGTAGTGTCGAAAGGGGTCGACAGATTACTACAAGGAAGACAACGGTCCCAAAAATATACAATAAGTCTAAAGATAAGAGAGTCTAAGCGGTAATAGGTAATCATCGTAAACGACGCTCGCTTGCTCACACAAGTCTCAACCCCATGTAACACCGACCTGTACCTGTACATTCATGAAACATGAACGCCACAGTAAGTGGGGAGTAACTCCGGGTTCTCCCAGCCATATCACATTAAACGTACATAAACGGAAATACAAAAGTAGAAGCATGCATATATAGATATACATGTGAAGTACGAGAAGGATAAATAGGCAATTCAATATATAATGATAAGAGCATAAGAAGTACAATCCGTAACCATCATGCTATAGATAGACTCGAGGAAGACACCCTTAGGCAACTATATACTCACTAGGGCTTACATCTCACCGTTAGCGGCATATACTTGATAAGATAGAGACTCGACATATAAACCACGTCAATCATCTATTTCATGCAAGAGTCCAACTCAATGTTCACGAATAATTCAACTTACAAACAACCATCCAATCATACAAAAGTGACACATATTCTCTCACGGTTAATGGCACGCACTAGCATCATGTACATTAGAAAGACAAGCCAATGGAAGCTCACGGGATAAGACATTTCACGGAACCGTATACGATAAGATGTTTCGTATACTCATGACCTAGACAAACAAGTTCACGGGATAAGACGTTTCCCGGAATCATGTACGATAAGACGTTTCGTACACACAAGACTCTAATCCTCTCGGTAGGACGACGATAATAATACGGTCCTAGTCTAAACCTGGCCAGACTCTCGGAATAAGACATGTTCTGATTCGACATGTGGTAAGACGTTCCACATCCAAGACTCGATCATACAAAGACGTCGAGTATCCCAAATTCGGCTAAACCACACGAAAGAGGCGGAAAGAGATCTATAGTCAAAAGTCAAGCTAGTACGCTACATGCAATGACACCACCTCGCAAGGATACAACATTTGACGGCCGGGTCGATTAACGCATTGCGTTCGCCTCCTAACAACGTCGTCATATCCCCACTAAACAAATGCACAACGGCATCACGGTTACACTTCACCGCTCTGACATTTAATTCTAACGGGTATAAAGTATGACCGGGGAATGAGAGTTCAAAACACTGAACAATTAGTGCTCACATCAAATGCATAAGGTAAAACCGACTCAAAGGGGGACACATCAAAAACCGTCACCAACATGAGAATAGGGATTTATATGAATTTAACTATGATAGAAATGAATCAATACATGATACATAAGCATTAGACTAAGTTTATGAAGTATAATAAATAAGAATTATAGATCCCCTCTCCAAAACAACGTTGTTTGGAAACCAACTAAAACAAGGATCCACTTCAAACGGTCATAATTAGAGTTCTAGACATCTAAATTCAGAAATTCTAATTGGAGGTGATAGCGTATCCTCTTACGGTTCCAACGGGATGTCACAAGCCCAAAACAAGCAAGAAACAAAGCAGATATGATCCTTTTACGAAAAGGGGTCAGTGCAGGAAAACTGCAGTCGGCCTTGGGAAACTGGCAGCATGTAACGCTGCCAGCGCCAGACGACGCTGCCAGCATCCCATGACGCTGCCAACGTCCAGGGAACGCTGCCAGCGTCCAGGGAACGCTGCCAGCGTCCTAGTCTCAGGCACGCGATTCTTCAATTCTCCATTTTGTCAACAACATACAACATATAATCATTTATCAACACAAACCATCAATTCTCATATCAATTATCAACTAACAACAACCATTATCAACAACACAATTCCTAAGATTACTAATCATGTTCTAAATACGATTACTAACATAGAAAACACATCAAACACGTAAATGATATCGAATAACCCTTCACCGTTACCTTTTTGCGTCTTCAATAATCCTCTTGTTCTTCCTCTACTAGAAAATAGTCTTGGTCCGGATCTTGGAGGTCTCCTCCTTACTAGAAAAAGGAGAAGAAAAGAGAGAGAATAGGCTAAGAATTAGTTAGTTTGGATGAGAAATGAGGGAGTTATGGTAGGATGTAAGTGGGAAAGGTTGAATGTTCAACAATGGTGATGGAGGCTAGGGTTTAGAGTGTTTGAGGGAGGTGGAAGAAGGTGAATAGTGCTGAAAACTTGAGTGGAAAAATGGGTTGGGTAAGGGTTAGGTTGGGTGAGTGGTGATTGAGAAAATGGCCCAACACATGGACTAAAGTGTAGCCTACCCGAAATTTCGTGTGGAGTCCGAATACGGACTCGGATTCGCTAAATTAGACACGGAAGACTAAGTTCTATTCTAAATCTAAAATTAAGCTTCTTAGTATTAATATATCACTATTAAATTATAACGGCTAAAATTACGGGTGTTAAAATCACTCCACCTTTTAAAAAGTTTCGTCTTCGAAACTTGAGAGTAGAAAACAAAAGTATCAAAGACAAGAATCGGTTTTTCAATATCAACACGAAAGCTTTTACAAGGGAAAACATTTATGAAACGAGGTTCATCTTGAAAATGGTTTATAGAGATTTTTCATAAGTGCGAAAATTTATTTCACGCAACTATATACTCACTAGGGCTTACATCTCACCGTTAGCGGCATATACTTGATAAGATAGAGACTCGACATATAAACCACGTCAATCATCTATTTCACGCAAGAGTCCAACTCAATGTTCACGAATAATTCAACTTACAAACAACCATCCAATCATACAAAAGTGACACATATTCTCTCACGGTTAATGGCACGCACTAGCATCATGTACATTAGCAAGACAAGCCAATGGAAGCTCACGGGATAAGACATTTCCCGGAACCGTATACGATAAGACGTTTTGTATACTCATGACCTAGACAAACAAGTTCACGGGATAAGACGTTTCCCGGAATCATGTACGATAAGACGTTCCGTACACACAAGACAAAAATAATACGGTCCTAGTCTAAACCTGGCCAGACTCTCGGTAGGACGACAATAATAATACGGTCCTAGTCTAAACCTGGCCAGACTCTCGGAATAAGACATGTTCTGATTCGACATGTGGTAAGACGTTCCACATCCAAGACTCGATCATACAAAGACGTCGAGTACCCCAAATTTGGCTAAACCACACGAAAGAGACGGAAAGAGATCTATAGTCAAAAGTCAAGCTAGTACGCTACATGCAATGACACCACCTCGCAAGGATACAACATTTGACGGCCGGGTCGATCAACGCATTGCTTTCGCCTCCTAACAACGTCGTCATATCCCCACTAAACAAATGCACAACGGCATCACGGTTACACTTCACCGCTCCGACATTTAAGTCTAACGGGTATAAAGTATGACCGGGGAATGAGAGTTCAAAACACTGAACAATTAGTGCTCACATCAAATGCATAAGGTAAAACCGACTCAAAGGGGTCACATCAAAAACCGTCACCAACATGAGAATAGGGAATTATATGAATTTAACTATGATAAAAATGAATCAATACATGATACATAAGCATTAGACTAAGTTTATGAAGTATAATAAATAAGAAACATAGATCCCCTCTCCAAAACAACGTTGTTTGGAAACCAACTAAAACAAGGGTCCACTTCAAACGGTCATACCTAGAGTTCTAGACATCCAAATGCAGAAATTCTAAATGGAGGTGATAGCTTATCCTCTTACGGTTCCAACGGGATGTAACAAGCCTAAAACAAGCAAGTAACGAAGGTGATATGATCATTTTACGAAAAGGGGTCAGTGCAGGAAAACTGCAGTCGACCTTGGGAAATTGGCAGCGTGTAACGCTGCCAGCGCCGGACGACGCTGCCAGCGTCCCACGACGCTGCCAGCGTCCTGGTCTCAGGCACGCGATTCTTCAATTATCCATTTTGTCAACAACATACAACAAATCAACATTTATCAACACAAACCATCAATTCTCATATCAATTATCATTTAACAACAACCATTATCAACAACACAATTCCTAAGATTACTAATCATGTTCTAAATACGATTACTAACATAGAAAACACATCAAACACGTAAATGATATCGAATAACCCTTCACCGTTACCTTTTTGCGTCTTCAATAATCCTCTTGTTCTTCCTCTACTAGAAAATAGTTGCAGTGATATTATAGGGGTGTGTTAGGAATTGGACCCTAGACTCCTATCTAGCACTGGATATGGATGTTACTCAACTCCCACAGCTCAACACATGGAATCAAACAACAAACTAGACTAGCTAAGACTCCTTACCACAGCCAAGCACAGGTAAGCAGACTTGAACTAAACAACAAGCAAACACGCCACAGTCTATGCACAGGGATATCTAACTTGCGACAGACTTAGATCAACAACCACAGCCTAGCACAGGATGTTATCAGGCCTGACTTTCAACTAAGGCAAAGCACAAGTTGGAAAGATTTTGGAAATGAGAACAATGCTCAAGTTTTTTTCATTCAATAATCAACTGCCTTGTACAAAAGAGCATGGGTCCTTATATAGGCCTCAATGCTTGATCTAATACAACCCTAGAGGATCATCTAAGGGCCACGATTAGTTGCTGAAAGATAACAAAATACTGGCTACAAATACAGACTGACAATACAAAAGAAAACAGACAAAATGCAGACATTTGATAGTGACATGCTCCAGGTTGTGTTTGTTGCTTGGTGTTGGCTTGAAGCTTGTGGACGAGGCTCATCAATGCTCCTTGACCTTCTTCTGCAGTAGTTCTAATAGTAGGGAAGACAAGGAAAGACTTTTGGAGATAGTCTTTCAGTTTTTAGCTAGAAATGGAAAAACTGCTTTATGCTTTATGCTTTAGGTAGGCTGTTTTGATTTGGATTTTTAGGGTAGTTGTGTTGTGTTTTGGAACTGGTTCCCAAGGACTTTTTTGGACCTAGGTGGGTAAGGTTTTAGCTGGGCTTGGTGGGAGCTGGTGGTTCAAAGTGTGGTGGTAGTTATGCCTTCCCCAAGTGACTGTTGTAGGCTATTTTTGTGATTCTGTGGTTGGGTGTTGGTGGGCTTGTTTTTGGCTTGCTTGGCTCGTGTCTTGGCTCGTGTCCTGGCTCGTGTCCTGGCCAACATTGCTCAGCTTGCAGCTTCCCCTTTTGTTACCAATGCTTACCCCTTGATCCCCCTTGGCCTGCCCCTTGTCCCTAGTGTTGAATTCTGCCCTGCCCTGTGCCCCAGCTCCTGCTGCATCCTCCCCTGGTTGAATTGGGCTTGTCCTCAAGCCTGTAGCCTCCTCATCCCCAGAATCCCCATAGTATGGACTGAGATCCCCTACATTGAAAGTGTCATGAACCCCATAGTCTCCTGGTAGATCAACCTTATATGCATTAGGACTAACACTTTCTATGATTTCAAAAGGACCATCAGCTCTAGGCATGAGTTTGTTCTTCCTCCTAGCTGGGAACCTCTCCTTCCTTAAGTGGAGCCATACTAAATCCCCTGGCACAAATTCCTTCTTGGACCTAGGAACCTTGGACTGTTTCTTGTACCTCTCATTTGCTCTTTCTATTTGCTTTCTGACTGCCTCATGAAGCTTCACCATCTGTTCAACCCTCCTCTTTACATCAAAGTTCACCTCCTCCCTTGGTATGTTAGCTAATTCCAGTGGCATAAGTGGATTAATCCTATAGACAACCTCAAATGGACTGTGACCTGTTGCAGATGAGGGTGCTTTGTTGAAAGCAAACTCAGCATGAGCTAGCTTCAAGTCCCAATCCTTCAAGGACTTGCTTACCAGACACCTCAAGATCCTCCCTAGAGTCTTGTTTGTGACCTCAGTTTGGCCATCAGTCTGAGGGTGGTGAGAAGTGCTGAACAAAAGCCTGGTCTTCAAGAGTCTCCATAGTGTTTTCCAGAAGTAACTCATGAACTTAACATCCCTGTCTGAGACTATTGACTTAGGAACCCCATGTAGCCTCACAATCTCCTTCAAGTATAGCTCAGCAACACTTGCAGCATCCTCAGTCTTCTTGCAAGCCACAAAGTGAGCCATCTTGCTAAACCTGTCAACAACAACCATTACAGAATCCTTACCTCTTTGTGTTCTGGGTAGTGCAACAATAAAGTCCATGCTCACATCCTCCCAAGGTTTGTTTGGCACTGGTAGTGGAGTGTAAGGTCCAGTCTGGAAAGAGCTCTTGGCTTGTTGACATGTGGAGCACCTCCTGAGGACAACCTGAACATCCCCTATCATCCTGGGCCAGTAGAATTGATCCTGCAGTATTTCAAGTGTCTTTTGAACCCCAAAGTGTCCCCCTAGTCCTCCTGAGTGTACTTCCCTGATGAGTAGATCCCTGTAAGAACCCCTTGGGATGCATAGCTTGTTTCCTTGGAACAAGAACCCCTCCTGCAGCATGTACTTCCCCCCTTGAGTCCTTCCTCCTCCAGTTTGTGTGATCCATTCCTCAGCAAAGTCAGGGTCCTCCTTGTACAATTCTTTCAGAAATTCAAACCCCAACACCCTTTGCTCCATGACTGCTAACAAAGAATGCCTCCTTGACAGTGCATCTGCCACAACATTCTGCTTCCCCTCCTTATACTTACTAGAGAATGTAAAGGATTGTAGAAACTCCACCCACTTGGCATGCCTATGATTCAGCTTGTGTTGGCCCCTGATATATTTCAATGCCTCATGATCTGAGTGCAGAACAAAAGGCTTTGGCTTCAAGTAGTGCCCCAAATGCATGACTGCTCTGATGATGGCATAGAATTCCTTATCATAAGTGGAGTACTTGAGCTTGGCACCATTCAGTTTCTCACTGAAATAAGCAACTGGCTTTTGCCCTTGTATCAACACTGCCCCAATGCCAACCCCACTAGCATCACATTCCACCTCAAACAGCTGATCAAAGTCAGGTAGTTTAAGGATTGGGGTCTCACACATCAACCTCTTGATCCTCTCAAAAGATTGTTGGGCCTCCTCAGTGAAAGTTCATAGACCCTAATTAGACTCCTCTAATTGGTTACTAAATTACTTGTTAATTTAGTGTTTAATAAAGATCTATGTAACATGCATGCAAATTAAAATGCATAATAAAAAGTAAGAAGAAATTTCCTTACATTGGGAAATTTTGGTTTATATGGGCACAACAAGAAACACCTTTCTTGTTGTTCTTGTGCTAGAAAGAAAAAGATGATCCTCCTTGTAATCTTCAAAATAGAAGACCTCCTTTGAGATGCACCCAAGAGAGAACCCAAACTAATCACTTAGTTTTTGACTAGAAAACACAAGTGAAAAGATGAACTAATATTAGATTTTATTACTACTCTAGTAATAGGAAATATTAGTGTTTGAGAGGTTTTAGAGAGATGAGGATTTTTAGTGAGATAAGCATGCAAATAAGAATGAACAAGCAAGCACAAAATGAACAACAAAGTTGTCCTTTTAAGGACACTATGGTCCGGCCATCATGGCCTATGTGGCCTCTTATTTTTGCTTAAAATAATCCCATGCAAATTGGTTGAGTGTAGATGTGAGTAAGGTTATGATCATGTGTCATAAACATGACATGATAACAAGATGTAGTGTAACACAAGAAACAACAATCATCATGTTATACACTACCATAATTTCGGCACCCACTAGTGTCATGTGGTCCATTTTGATTTTTGATATTTGTCCCACAAATACTTATAATCATATGTTTAATTATCTTGTATAATTAAGGATTAATTTGATCATATAACAATTTTATGACTCAAATTAATAAATAATATACACTTAACTTTTAAGTGATATTTTATCATTATATCAATATATAATGGGTCCCACAATGCCTAGTTAGTTTATTTTACAACTCCTTGTAAATATAATTAACTAATCACCTCTACCTCAAAGTATATGCATAACCTCAACTAATTTAATGAATTAACTATTAATCATTAAATTAAATCTTATTTAATCGTATTAAAATAAGACGTAAAATTTATTCAGTCAATTATCGTATAATTGACTAATAAACTTATCCGGAATGAGTTCGTAACTCAATTTCCAATAATTAACTCTCGTAACTAAACATATATCAAATATATATATAAAGTACTAATTAATATGTATCGTATACAAATAATTAGATTTCTGTTTGGGTCTCATCCTATAGGTGTGACCGAAAGGGGTCAGTTGATTACCGCCGTGATACGACAATAACGTCTAACTCTAGTCAGCTGACCGTTATCGATTTACGTTAATCAACTTACGCCACTAATATTCCAAAATGAGATTTATAATATAAATGCACTATTGTGGAGGACACTTGCTCCAACAATCTCCCACTTGTCCGATACAAGTTGTGCATGTAGCCACACTATTGCGGAGGACTCCTACTCCCACAATATCTCCCACTTGTCTCGACAAGTTGTGTGCTACCAATTCTCTTGTCACTTTAGCGTCACATCCTCCCACTCGTCGCAAGGTGTCTTTCAGGTCGCACTTGCGATTGGAAAAATGAATTGAGTGGTTTTCTCGATCTGGAGAGTAACTGTCTGACCGGAAAATCTACCATAGATCTCTTCCAAGCGTGGCCACGCATTTCCAGTCACTACTCCTCGAGTGGCCCGAAGATGTTAATACCCAACGTGGGTGGACAATTCCTGTTGACCCAACTTACACTGTATAATGCAAATCACCATGACCCAGTAGATGCCCATCGGCCTCCTTTCACGGCACGACCTAGGACAAAAACCAAAGTCAATCGGAAAATACACTGACTCAGGTAAATGGTCGCCAGTCTAAAGAATCGACTCATAGGAATATAATAGAAATCCCCGCCACGACCAGGCTTCAACAATTTTGATAAGGGACTCTATCATGGTCAATGTCCGACAGAGTGTCTCTACAGTCTGTCTATGTAAACGATCAGTCATCCCCATGACCCCATGGTGCTGAACCAACCATCGATCGACTTACAATCTAGTCATTTCAAGACGTCACCTTATGCAAATGACTAGGGACAATTACTAAGTTCATCATGTTCACTTGAATTGAGTTCAACCTTTCTTATAACCAATTCGGAGAAAACAAAGTAATAAAATTTAGTCAATACTAAATAAAAGAGCTCATATAAAGCTCGAACAATGAATGCAATTATCATATATGTAAACATTGATACAACATTCAATTATTACATATCACATAATCTAGAGGAATTCAGGAACTCGTCTTAATCCCATCGAGACGACATGACTGTCATGGTTAGCCTTTGTAAGAGGCTTGGTTAGAGGATCAGCGATGTTATCGTCTGTCCCAACCTTACATACATCTATTTCCTTCCTCTCCACGTAATCTCTAATTACATGGTATTTCCTAAGTACATGTCTAGACTTGTTACTAGACTTGGGCTCCTTTGCTTGAAAGAAAGCCCCACTGTTTTCACAATACATCGTGATGGGGTCTGTGGCAGTAGGGACTACTCCTAGTCCTTCCAAGAACTGCCGAATCCACACAGCTTCCTTTGCAGCCTCTGATGTCGCGAGGTACTCAGCTTCTGTTGTAGAATCCGCAGTCACGCTTTGCTTGAAGCTTTTCTAGCAAACGGCTCCTCCATTCAACATAAAGACATAGCCGGATTGGGATTTTAAATCATCCCTATCAGTTTGGAAACTAGCATCCGTGTAACCCTTTACACGCAACTCAGTCTCTCCTCCAAACACCAAGAACGAATCTTTAGTCCTTCGTAAGTACTGAAGGATGTTCTTTACGGCTATCCAGTGACTCTCACCTGGATTGGCTTGATAACGACTCGTCATGCTCAAAGCATAGGCGACGTCAGGGCGAGTGCACATCATAGCATACATGATTGATCCAACTGCTGAAGCATAAGGGATCAACTTCATGCGTTCAATCTCCTCGGTGACGGTAGGACTCTGGGATTTACTCAGAGTGATACCATGACCTATTGGAAGAAAGCCTCTCTTCGAGTCTTTCATTTTGAACCGATCAAGAATCTTATCTATATAAGCTTCTTGACTTAATGCTAGTATCCTCTTGGATCTATCTCTATAGATCCGGATACCCAAAATGCGTTGTGCCCCTCCCAAATCCTTCATCTGGAAATGTTTCCCAAGCCACTCCTTGGTAGAAGTAAGCATTGGTATGTCATTCCCAATGAGAAGTATGTCATCCACATACAAGATAAGGAAAGTAACTTTGCTCCCACTAAACTTCATGTATAAACATGGTTCCTCGACACTTCGAGTGAATCCATTTTGTTTAATTACATGATCGAAGCGATGATTCCAACTCCTTGCTGCTTGCTTAAGACCATAAATGGATCTCTTAAGTTTGCATACCTTCTTAGGGTTGGATTTATCCTCAAAACCTTCAGGTTGTGTCATGTACACTTCCTCTTCTAGAATCCCATTCAAGAAGGAGGTTTTGACATCCATTTGCCAAATTTCATAGTTATAAAATGCGGCAACCGCTAAGAGAATCCTAATGGATCGAAGCATAGCGACTGGGGCAAAAGTTTCGTCATAGTGTAAACCATGAACTTGAGTGAAGCCTTTTGCCACCAATCTAGCTTTATAGATATCATTATGTCCATCTATGCCATTCTTAATCTTGTAGATCCACTTGCACTGAAGAGGTCGCACCTTCTCAGGTAAGTCTACCAAGTCCCATACTTGATTTTCGTACATAGAATCCATTTCGGATTGCATGGCCTCTAGCCAATGCTTGGAGTCGGGACTAGAAACGGCCGACTTGTAGGTTGTGGGTTCATCACTTTCAAAAAGTAATAAATCACCATCTCCCTCGATACATCCGAGGTAACGATCAGTTTGAGAACTAATTCTACCTGACCTTCTAGGGACAATAACCGTTTCAGACGAGGAGGGAACGTTTTCCTCCACTTCATTTTCGGTTTGTGGCTCTCGAACTTCGTCAAGTTCGAATTTTCTCCAACTCTGCCTTTTAGAAACGAAATCGCTTTCTAGAAAGACAGCATCACGAGACACAAACACTTTGTCCTCATGACGGTTGTAGAAGTAATATCCACGAGTCTCCTTAAGATATCCTACAAAATAACATTTGTCGGATCTGGGTGCGAGCTTGTCATTAGACTTCTCATGAACAAACGCCTCACAACCCCAAATTTTCATAAACGACAAATAAGGAACCTTTCCTTTCCATATCTCATATGGAGTTTTATTGGCCGCTTTAGTCGGGCTACGCTTTAGTGAAAATGTTGCGGTTAAGATGGCAAATCCCCAAAACGAGTCAGGAAGCTCTGTAAGGCTCATCATCGACCGAACCATATCTAATAAAGTTCGGTTTCTCCTTTCAGACACACCATTTAATTGAGGTGTTCCAGGAGGAATCCATTGTGATACTATACCACAATCTTTTAGGTGTGAATCAAATTCATAATTTAGATATTCACCACCACGATCGGATCGTAGGGTTTTTATCTTCTTATTCAATTGGTTTTCCACTGCATGTTGAAACTCTTTGAACTTTTCAAAGGCTTCACTCTTATGCCTCATTAAGTAGACGTATCCATATCTACTTAAATCGTCGGTAAAAGTAATGAAGTACTTGTAACCACCTCTAGCTTGGTGAGTCATTGGGCCACATACGTCGGTATGTACAAGGCCTAATACTTCACTTGCTCGTATCCCTTTTCCCGTAAAAGGAGCACGAGTCATCTTGCCCAAAAGACAAGATTCGCATTCATCATAAGATTCATAATCAAATGGTTTGAGAAGTTTCGTTGAAACAAGTCTCTTTATGCGTCGTTCGTTTATATGACCTAAACGACAATGCCAAAGGTATGATTGATTAGGTTCACCTAATTTGAGCTTCTTGCTTTCGATATGATATATTTCATTAACATTATCAAGAACATAAATGCCTTCAATAGAGATGGCTTTACCATAAAACACATCATTAAAAGAAAACGAACAACTATTGTTCTTGATTACAAAAGAGAAACCCTCCGCGTCAAGTACGGAAATGGAGATAATGTTCTTAGTCAAGGAGGGTACAAAATAACAATTATTTAAATACAACTCCAGACCACTAGCTAAGGTT